>JAVFBZ010195188.1:0-14211 GCA_032466195.1 Katharina tunicata | reverse complement strand
ATACAGGGCACCACAACAAATCGGCTTCCTGTTGCCATTTAGATCAGATAGCTCGAGGGCACAGGAGGTTTCCGCCCCTACTAATTTTTATATTAGTAAGATCGCTAACGTTTTTGACGCAACAAACTAGCGCATTCTCCCTACTATATGATCATAAAATAACATAACTATAAATAATACCCTTTTCAGTACACTAGATGTTTAGCTTATATGACTACTGTTTAGTTTAGCCAGCTTTAAAGTGCTTTCTAGTTCGCTCGTCGAAGTAGGCCTTTGTAATGCAAAACCATACACCTGCTCTTCGACTGATACTTCAAAGTTTGATATGATTAAATATTAAATCGATGTTCTCCATAGCATGTGATTAAACTAATTCCATTTTTCCTACTTTATCCCTTATAATAGTACCATTTTGCCTTGGTTCCGAGATTTCTTTTCTTTAGTTAATAAACCTGACTTATAATTCAGATTATAAGTTGGCACGGACATATCCCAACACAGAACTTCTCACCATCGCTGTATTTAAATGACATGAAAATATCGGAAACGTCGTTTTTGATGGTCTTTTTTTTACGTGCAACGCTTTTCGATGTCACGGCATGGCGAACAGCTTGCAGGGAAGTTTAATATGACGGCAACCAATAATTTGCGAGTACATATTTTGTTACTAGATTTAAATAAATATAATGTCGTACGAGGAGACTTGACAGATAATAAATTCGTCCTTCGCGTTTTTCGCAGGGTATACGCACTTATTGGCCGTCTTGTAGCCCCTACACTACTCCGACTGCAGCTTAGGGTGCACGGTCTTCAATACGGTCGTAGAAGTCCGAACGCTTTTTTAAAAAGTCAATCACTAGTACATTGTTCTTCTGAAGCTAGTTTGTAAACTTTAGATCTTGCTATGTTTTCTGGTTAATACTAATTTTAAACACTTTCTACCTTAATAAAATGCTGCTAACGATCGTCATGTTCTGTTCTCACCTCAGCGTCATGCGAAAGCGATGAATTTGCCTGTGATGACTATAAGCGCTGTATCAAGACAAGCCAGAGATGTGATGGGGATTTTGACTGTAATGATGGCGCTGACGAAAGGTCATGTGGTATGTGCCATGTGATTAAATACAGAATATACTGTTTATCGAGTCTTGTATAGTTAAATAAATTAAATGCTTATATCAGTCTAGGACTGGAAAACGCCAGTTAATTTAATCACCACCACTACCACCAAGATAGACAAATTTTGTCTCTAAATTAAATCGTTACAAACGTATTCAGAATCACGTTGTTTTTCTAGCTGTTTTAATTACTCAAACAACGTTATATGCAATAAGGCAAGAACACCATGCCATCTATTTGAAGGACTGTTTTTTTCACCGTCTGGCGGGATCTCGGCTTCTTGGGTTTTGTTGGTGGGGGTCTCTCTTTTTCTTCACCACTTCACTTGATACAGATGTTTTTAATGTGTTTTACATTTATTTTGATTTGCAAATGTGTTTTGTTTAACCAGTAATGGAGAGAGAAGATGATGACGTCATTGTTAGATTTTTTAACGGTTCCATGATGCCAATATGTTATGCATCAGATACAGAGATTGGACTTGGAGAGTTTGTATGCAGATCATTGGGAATGAGGTACAATCAATAGTAAAGAATAACTCAGTTTATTTTTTTGTTGGAGATCATTGGGAATCATGTATAATAAATAATAAACAATAACTCAGTTTATTATTTTGCTTAGAGAGTCTGTATGTAGATCATTGGGAATCATGTATAATAAATAATAAACAATAACTCAGTTTATTATTTGGCTTAGAGAGTCTGTATGTAGATCATTGGAAATCAGGTTCAATACATAATAAAGAACAACTCAGTTTATAATTTGGTTCAGATAGCCTGTTTGTAAATCCTAGGGAATCGGGTACAATAAATAATAAAGAATAGCTCAGTTTATTATTTGACTTAGAGAGTATGCATGTAGATCATTTAGAATCGGGTTCAATAAACAATAAAGAATAACTCAGTTTATAATTTGGTTAAGAGAGCCTGTTTGTAAATCATAGGGAATCGGGTACAATAAATAACAAAGAATAACTCAGTTTATTATTTGGCTTCGAGAGTCTGTATGTAGATCATTGGAAATCGGGTTCAATAAATAATAAAGAATAACTCAGTTTATTATTTGGCTTAGAGGGTATGTATGTAGATCATTGGGAATCGGGTACAAGAAATAATAAACTCAGTTTATGTGGGTTAACAAAGGCTGTATGCCTAAATTGGGAATTTATTTAGTTGATTGTTTTTGATTTTTTTGAAAACCGTTGAGATCGTGGTTGTTTTTTCACGTACCAATGGTACATCATACAGACGAAAAACCCTATGGCGTATGGCGTAAAATATCAACCAAATAAATGAATTAATTAAACTAACTACATAACATGAATCAGCGTTTTGTGTTGGATAACGTCGATGATATCTACCCTGTGCGGTAAAAATAATAATTTAGTTGAACCAGACATTATATTTTACACTATATTAAAGAGTCAATATCAACTAGAGCCATCCTCTTGTGTGAAAAAATGTTGTAACTAACACTGGCATTAGTTTTGACTTTTACAACAATTCGCTAGATTTGTTATATGGGCAATAAATAATGATTTAATCGAACTTGTCATTATTTTTTTATTTTCAGAGGATTGATAGCGATTATTCCCACCAATTACACAGAAGTTGGAGTGAATGTAATGGAATTCAACGGCAGTTCATCATTGATACAGTAGGTCTTAGTTTTCAACAACAACAGTAAGTTATAAATATCGATAAAAGTATTAAATCAATATACTACACAATTATTTTGTGCAAAAGGTTACTAAAAGTGTATACAATTGCCTTTCTCAAGCCTGCAAAGAGCACTTCTTCAATATAAAACATTCAGATGTTTATTATTCATTCAATACAAGCATTTCTTTACGTTTTTACAGGAACTGTCGTGTATTTAAAGTAGATTGTTTCGATGACGGTAAGATCCACTTTTTTTTTTATCATGACCCATTTTGCAAACTAATATTATGGGTTTTATCTTCACGAGTGTGTAGATTCTAATTTCCGGCCAAATCTTGTACAACCATAAATATGTGAACATTTTTATTTGGTTAGATGAATTTGCTCTGATAGAGGCCTATCCAATGAAAGTTTTATCCAAATAATTGCTTTACTCAACGGTCGCAGTAATTGTCAAACCACAACAATTTAAACGTAAGGCCCGTACTGCAGTAGTTGAATGTTTGGCATCTATTAGGTCATCTTGTAGGCTTGAAGTGTCTTATTTATATGACTTCCGTGTGTTTTGTTGATGTTGTGTCTGTGATGTATCTTCATCCTTCTGTCCCAATATTTATTGGCCTCTTCGCTAATTATCCTAGCCGTGCCGACTATTCTATACTTGCGTGAGATCGATGTTCGCACCTGCATCGAAACGTTACACAACAAATAAAACAGAAGTTGTAATCCATAATGATTTCTTTCATATTTGGACTTTGGCTGTTTGACGTTATAAACTTCAGAACAAATTTCCAACGTCATGCACTTTTCGAATGATCAAAAAATTACTTAGAGGTTACATTTGATTAGCCGAGCAGAAGCACTGCTCTATCTGACCAATGACCTTCAATCACAGCATTGATCCCTCCCACTAGTTTATGGTAATATAGGCCATAATGTCATTTCACCAGTCATGTCGCGTTGCCTTATACACTGGACTGAATGTGTTAAAAAAAATTCACGACGAAAGAGAACACTTTCACAGAATTATATGATTCTTTACGTAATTTCCTTCCAATTCTCCAACATCAACAAAAGAAACAACATGCTTGGAAAATTTTACCTATCTAAATATCAATCATTGTGATCAGCAGTCTGTTTGAAAAAATATTCAACTTGTCGTCAGATTTTGTAATACACGAAATACGCTGACGTTTACACCTACTGTTGTTAGTTGTAAGTTAAATGTAATGGTCACTACATTCTCTGAATTCAATAAATAAAAAGGTGTGTTGAGGGGCTATAGATTGTACGATTTTAATCGTGTGTGTGTGTGTGTGTTTTAATACATTATAATTATTTTTTATTATTACTGTCGGTTCTTGATAAACCAGGCTGTGGTGTACGCGGTCCTCGATTTGTTGCACCATTCATTAACAATGGGAGAGACGCCAGTGCTGGAGAATGGAGATGGCAGATTCGGTTATTGCGCAATGGAAACTTCGTATGCGGCGGGAGCATTCTTACACCGAGACTCATCATCACTGCCAACCATTGTGTCGAGTAAGCCAGATTAACCTAGGCCTTCACATTCCGCCTAGTACCTTGTAACATTTACATATATTCAGTCTTTCAACTGATAATCTTAAAGTCACATAAGCACCCAAAATAATAGGTATTTAGGCCTTGTCACAGAACCATATGAGTTATATATATATTTTCCCAAGAAGCAAAATTTAGAAGCTTGTCGTTAATTCCACCCCCGACTTGAGGTCAAAGTTCAAAATTAATAAAAAAAATTTAAACTGAAAATTCTGACAGAATATTATTATTATATGCTGTCAATCAACGCAAACGGAGCATGCGCACAGCAATCGGATAACTCCGTTTTTAATAAACATGGCTGACAACACGCGGAAAAGAATTATGGGGCTTATCGGTTCAGAACGCAAGGCGATTTTAGCTAAATTGGCCGTTGTTATCTTTCTATCATAAGCACTTTGTTTACCTACCTAGCTCGCCATTTTTGTTTTGACCGGAACTTTCCGAACGAATGCAAACAAACACGGTAAAATGGCCCGCCTTCCTTCTGTTAAATTCGAATGTTGACAAGATTTCTCCTCGCTCGTATTAGCTTTGTACTCACAGAATATTTTTTATTTCAACGTAGTTGTTTTAATTTTCGAACAAACTCAAAACTTCGTATAATCAAGGTAATCTCAGTTTGTTGGAAAACGCTTATTTTGGGTGCGTATGTGATTTTAACATATTTTAGTATATATGTATACTCAAGCTCATATTTTCATTTAATATCTAGTTATATTAAATATATACCTACTTGTTCTTTGTTGATATTTCCTCTAGAAGGTTTGTCATGTTATATGTTGTAGGACTTCCAGTGCCAGACAATTAGAAGTTGAAGTTGGAAGTTTGAGTACGCTCGTCACTGAACGATCAGAGATGTTACATCGCGTAAAAAAAATAATAAGCCACCCTTTGTATTACCGTCGCGGATTTCTGATTGAAACCGGCGTACACGATGTGGCAATATTGGAGTTAAGCAAACCTATAGAAATCAATCGTTTTGCGGGGCCGGTTTGTCTACCAAGGAACAGCGCCGAGACAACGATCTCAGACAACTGCTTTGTAACTGGATGGGGAAGAAACGAAGATGGTTTGTTTTGTTTACTTAAAGGACCAAAAGGCCAGCGATATTCGACCACAGCTTATCGCATCCTAAATGTTGACAGACATAAAACTGTGTGTCATTTTGAACCGAGAAAGCATAGCTGTTAATTATATCATTTACAAACCGCAAGTGACGTTTTTGCCCTTTCGGTTCCAAATGTGACACGGTCTAATGCCTTTTCCAAAAACGTGAAAAATAATAAGCTTTGGTTGAAAATCGCTGGTCTTGCCCTTTTCTGGCAAGCTTGGGTCGTTATCTCGATTATAGTACTTAATTTAATTGTATTTAAGTATAGGGCCTGTTGTTCACAAGGATGAATTAACGTTACACGCTTGAGTTGTTTGAAGAAGGAGAAAAGTGGGAATTGAATTTTTTAAATTTAAGGATCGTTTACTTATAATTAGGGTATGTTCTATAGTGTGAACGACAATGGCTAAGATAGGGCTGACATTAAATAACCGACATACAATTCGGCTAAGGAGCGGTAAAGCTTATATACTCTCATTTCTAGTCTTATCTCTTTGTATTACCTAATTAACGTTTACTTGGAGTTTCTTGTTCGTTATTTTCAAAATATTATACATGGCGCATGATACACTTCTACTTATCACCCAACATTTGATATAAGCACACGTCGGAACTGGCTTATACTTATATGTCTTAGCAATACTAACTAACATCTAAATAGCCACTTCTTGGAATATACTTCCAGAGGTTGATCAAGCAAATTGTCATATCAAATATTCTAGTCTTATATACAAACAGTGAGTAGTAGTATCTAAGTAAGTAACAAAATAGTGTGTGAAATCCATTATTATGATGTTAGTGGTTAAGGGATAAAATGATTATTATCGTCCATTGTTTGAGCCTACTAGACGCTTGAAATTAACGGGTGGACTGTTAATTAAAATTAAAACACATAAAAACCTATATAAAGTAAAATTCTGTGTTTGTCGGAAAACTTAATCCACATAATGTATGGGCTCTAAACCCACAGCTTCAACAGCAGTGAAGTCTTTGATGGCTGCAGAAATAGTGTGGTGTTTTTACGAGACTTCTTCTCAGTTCTCCAACATATTCTATCAGGGCAAAATCGTCATTTTGTAGCGAACAACCTTTGCGTGTGACATTTAACAATAATCAAGTAAACAAATTAACAACAGTGATTTACCTTCGTACGATATGCTGATATAGCTTTAATGGACTATGATGGTTCGTTTTTCTAGCACATTACATCTTATTTAAAACTTGCAAAATGTATAGTCGACATACATGTGAAATAGGAATAACGTTTTTTATATGGTAACAACTCGGTTTGAAAAATAAAATAATGGTTTGAAGACGATGTTATAATCTACATCGAAACGTCACCCATTGATAAATCTATAGGAGTTGCAATCCATATATAACGCGCTCTTCCTATGTGACAGACCAAGGTCCTACATACCCCTAAAATTCAAATACATCCTTATTAAACCATGAACGCCGATCACAGAAAAAAATAAGCAAATATTTTATTTATATCAGATAATTTTCTGTATGGAAAAACATGCTTCATAAGTGTCAGGCTATACTTTTTCAACACTAACAGTAACTCCTAATGAATGGTCGAATATATTATACAAATATCACAACCCCTGCAAAATTGTGTAAAATACATTTATACATTATTTCCAGGTTTTTTTTCGGGAATTTGCATTTTCTTACTTTGCACAGATTCCAGTGTTTAAGAAAGATTACAGGTTGAGTCACTTGTGGGAATGCAGACAATGACCCGATAATTCAGGCATATAAACCCATGCAGATAATGGCCGTGACCTGGACCAGTCAACGACTCAGCCTTCTGGTCTCGATGACTGGCTATAGTCTCTGTAACGGTCTTTTTTAAACGACATAAAGATATGCAAATAGGATTTGTGTATGAACTTTTGGTTTTAATACGTTTTTCTGTATTAGATGATTTGCCAACTGTCCTGCAAGAGACCAGAGTAAATGTGTATAACCACACAACTTGCAACCGGCTGTATGATGTCTCGTTTGCCAGGCCTTTATCATCGATGGTGTGTGCAGACTACACTACTTCTATAAAAGCACCAATAAATAAGGTAATTTATACAAAATCCCTAATCAGTGATTGTTGTACCTTGTAATGACACAGTTTTCATTATTTATATTCATATAAAACTTAAGGTGACGTATATTTGTTATTCGACAATCGAAAGACAGTTGACGAAAAAGAACTAGCTTCACGATGCCTTATTTATAATATAATTAGCAGAGATTATGAAAAAATTATTTTTGATAAAACTGGGTTAACTTTTGCGAAATGAACCCAGATGGTCCGAAATCGAATAGCAATGAGAGTCACAAATCAGTAGTAGAAAGGAAAACTTCATCGATTTGTTAATATGGAAATTACCGGCAAACACAATTATTTCACTTATGCTCTAATATTTTAATATTGTTGACATGGACAGGTCAAAATAAACACATAATGAAAAAAATATATTGCTTCAATAAGATTAACACAAAATAAGGTGCCAAATTTTGTCTATATATATTGACCACATATTGGGATTCTGTGCGCACTTTCAAGTACTGTTAAATTTGACACAAGTATCGCTGCTGTCAAATTAATTGCAACCTCGCGTGCCATGCAATTTAGAGATGGGCCAAGTGTTTTACTTATCGCTTTATCTTTAGGGTGACAGCGGTGGACCATTAGTTTGTGAAGATGCCAACGGTAGATGGGTTCTGATTGGCATTACCTCGTATCGTTCGAGAGATGTTGGCGTGTTCCCAAAGGTTCAGTCTTACTTAGGTTGGATCCAATCGCAATTTACAAAAGGTAAGTAGTTTGTAAAGTAATACATTTATCTTTACGCAACATTTTAAATTGATTGCTTTTTCTTAAAATAAACTCAGAATAATAAATATAATATCAACGCAAAGACGTCATATTAATTAAATACCTTAAACAACATTACACACCAATCAAATAAGCAAATAAATGTTAATGACCCCCATTTCACGGCGACTATTTACCATGGAACTAACTATAATGATGTCAAGCTCTCGAGTGCATGGGGGTCTGTTCGTTCCTCCCCGAAAACCTATTAGTGCTCAAAGCACATTTATAGGAAGATTCACCACAGTTAGTATATTAGACCAAACTACTGTGTAACACACAATTAATCTAATAAAACGAAATTAGCTTCGCAAACGTCACAAAATAATTATAAACCGATCTTGTTATACCTCGATCCATTTGAAGAAAGGACCTTGTCTTTAGAGATTAGTAGAAGCAGTAATAATAGTTGTATTAGCATTGCAGTTTATTATCTGCTTTCATAGTATGGTGTATAACTAAATTATATAATAATAGTGATATTTTTTAACTTTCCCTTATAAGGGTGTGATTTTGTTTGCGACTGGAACACAACATGTCTATCAAGAGAGAATATCTGTGATCGGAAACCGGACTGTAGAGATAAGACGGATGAGACAGTGCATTGTGGTATGTAAACGAGAAGATAGAACTAATATTACAATAATTTTTTCGTTTCGTTTTTAAATCAAGGTAAAACTCCCTTTTTTTTCTTTCAAATAATCCTAATTCAGCAAAGGAAAAAGTCTTCCTTGCAGACGTTTAGTTTTACAAACGAGGTATTAAAATGGCATTATTCAAATCCGAAAATTGCTGTTTGTCTTTTGCTAATAGTGTTGATACAAATAGCTAAACCTTCCTCACTAGTTCCTGGCAACAATGCACAGGTTTTCAAGATATAATATATTATTTGAGTAAAATACAGACCTTATCAAATTATTAACAAATCTGCTATCACATTTTTGAAGGATTTCTCGTTTTCCATTGAAAGCTATTTAAACTGAACTACTGTGTGCAAAATGTATGGTGGACTGTTTGTGCCATTATTCATTTATGTAGTTTTTTCGAATAAAAAACAAATACTCCAAATTTAAGTCTTACAAAACATAACCTGTACACATGTTCAGAATAAAGTTATACATTTAATCCTCAACATTTTAATATTCTTTTCCTTTTACAAATGTAGCCCGAAAGTTCCACCATATATGTTACTTACAGAAGTTCAGTTGAAGTGGCTTTCAGTGAAAACAAGTAATCTTTACCAAAACATGTAACAGTTGGTTTAGAAACAACTTGACATACTGTTCGCTTCCCCTTTAATAGTTGTCTTTGTTTATAGTTTTAAACAAAAACAAATTAGGTCTGTATCGAGTAAATTAGTATCATAGAAATCCAGAACAAGGTAGTTTCGTTGGTAAGGAAGATGTTTGACCAACAGTATAAATGAACTGATGACGACTTCACCATCGAAGAACAATGCAAATAGCTCGAAACTTTTACTGTGTTCACCTGGTTATTATTAAAAATATATCATCATCCTTTTTATCTTCGCCATCTAAACACTTTAACTTAGGTTGATAAACTTATTCTTGTAACTAATATAATTGACTATCTCACTGGGATAGGCGAGTAGGAATGGCGATTAAGGTTGGTAATTTTAATACAATATTAATGTTTGATTCGAGATTAAGTCATGTTGGTATTCCTTCTCGGACTTTTACTTATTCCATATGTTACTCTAAACTGATCTGTCGAACTACTGGCTAATCAATATACTTTATGCCGTTCTTGACACATTAATCGGATAATATTATTCATAATTCAAATGATCTAAGCTTTGTTTGACGATATAAGTTTATACGATATAGTTTAAATAAGATATTAAAGGGAGAATTTCCCTGCCGTATCCATGCATACCGCGTCAAACGTAAGAAACACTCAGCACTGAAAGCATATTTATGTTGAAAATTGTGATTTACCTTAGGTGTTAACTGTACATTTGATTCTGGGATTACATGCGGATATAACCTTTCCAATGGATGGCGTGTTGTGAGGAATTATACAAGAAACGGTAACCAATCATATGCTTTTATATCATAACATTTTGTTTTATTTTTGGGTAAGGATCTCGGTTCCCTTCGATGTGAGTGCTATTGAACAACATTTTGTTGATTTCATCCAGTGGTATGAATGGTATTCAAAGTTCACTGTGCAATATCTTTTATGTAAACTTAAAGCAAATAAACAGTGATAACATATTAATTTCTATTAGATGTATTTGTCCTGAATCATGGGCCCGGAGGATCAACATCACAGATAGTCTCTCCTCCTTTGAACACATCGCTTGCCAGTTGTTTGGCTCTCCACATACAGCGGGATGGGAGAAACATTGCCTCTGGAACTTCCTTGACGATCGAGATGGAAGAAGAATCTGAAAATCGTTCAACAGTTTTCTGGAATCTACCTATCCAGTTGCAGTTACTTCTTCAGCAAAATATTTCAGAAAGCGTTACCCTGTTCAGGCTGACGTCTGTCGTCAACAACATCGATGAATATCGTATTAATAGTATCCAGTTGATGCCCGGAAGCTGTCCGCCACTAGGTTGGTTAAGATATAGTTATAAACTTATTTAATTCATTTGTGACAATCTGAACGCAGCAACCACCTTAATAATTTCCACGTTAAATCAAAAATACACAAAAGCCCATTAGCGCTTTGACAAGTTTCCACCACAGTTTGTCACCAGTTTTGAAACTTAGAATTCGCGCTTTAGATATTTCTCCATATTCAATTTTAACGTTCTTTACTAGCTTTGTTACTTTATTGCGTTGTTGTTTATATAAACTAAGACTTCAGTTGTTGTTTGCGTATTGCTGTCTTAAAAAGGCGATCGCGGACATGCATTTGATATTATATTTCGTCATTAAACCCAGACTTATCCAGCGAATCAAAACTAACGGTTTTGTTAGGAATAGTGACATGTTTCATTCCATTATGTTTTACAGTTTGTGGAACAGTCAGTGTCCCGTGTGATGATATGAGCATGTGTATTCCCAACACACACAAATGTAATGGTATTCCTCAATGTCCTGATGGAAGTGACGAGAAAAACTGTACATCATGTAAGTTCAAAGTACATTTTATATTTTATAATAATAAAAATAATAATAAATAAACGAAAATTTTAAAAACTTTTAGATTAGAAATACTTTGCAAAAAGGAATTCATGTTGGTATAGATAATATATTTCGGCTTGAAAATAACATTACCTTTATTATTGCATCATTAAATAATCACATATATATGCGTTTAACTGGCTAAGGCATAAGCAAAGCTACCATCCTATATTTCTCAAACAGTTTTCAAACGGTGCTCTTTATGAGTGTTTTGTCTGTAACTGCATATGTTCATCTACCAAATATTATACATGTAGATGTAAAACTATAATGTTATTTTAGTAAGCAGTTGCTATAGATTTCATATTACTGCTATCATGCTGAGATTTACAAAAGAGTTTATTCGTAGTTGGGGTACTATTTGGTATACGTAGAGACCTTCATGGTTAGCACATAGGTTACGTTAGTAACCATGTACACGACAACATTTACAGTGCTATCAACATATACATGTACAACAATGCTAAATTTAACTTAAAGTCACATACGCACCAAAAATTTTGATTTTTCAACTAATTCCATTCGCTTGATTTTTACAAGATTTGATGTTTGTTCAAAATTTAAAACAGTCACGTTAAAATAAAAATTATTCATTGGGTTCAACGCTTGTAACGAACAGGAGAAATGTAGCAGTTTTTCAAATTGAACGGAAAGAGGGCTGGCAATATTTTTCACAAAGACTTTGAGCCAGCCGCGGTGAATGATCTTGTTTGTAACGAGCCGACATTTTTAACCTTGTAAGAGGTGTGGCTAACACTGTTGACTCGGAGTGACGTCGGTACATCAAAGTGTGTCTGAGATGTGACAGCAGATTGACACATTTCCAATTAAAATTTCCGACAGAATTTTGTTTTTGCTTTTACCAGGCTTTTAAACTACCTTTACCTTCAAGTAGAATTGACGGAATACCTCTAACTTTTACTTTTTATGAAAATATATACAATTCATGTGATTCCGTGAAAATGTACAGAATATTTGGGTGCGTACGTGACTTTAAGAAGAAATCAATGTAACTCTTCCCTATCATATTATTAAAAAATATTAAAATTTCAAAAACATGAACAATATATTTTTTCTGTCTGTTCCTATTAAACAGTTGTTTCAGTAAACTGTACATTCGATCACCCATTTAACTGTGGATATAGTTTGGGGGACTTTCCTAACGTGAGATATTGGCACGGATTTGTTAGCAGCAACTACCCTGGTAAGTAGACGGTATTTACAAATACACTTTGAGGATAGGCTTCATCTGTTTTACACCTTTGAGCGTTTTGTCATTCAAATATATATTATTTTTTTTATAACGAGTAATCACACTGACACAGTGATAGCGACTTATTAAAGCCGAAAAATAATCTCATGTTCTAGATAAATTCTCAGAGACAAATTTCTAGATAGACCTAAATCTCGAGTTGTTCTGGATAACCTATAGGCGCATCTCGAGAAAAGGCAATACATGCAACATGTATATGTGGCGAATATGTAACACACATAGATATTAGGTATGGGTGATAATGTAAAGCACAACCTCAAAATTGTATCGTTTAGAGTTAGTAGAAAACCCCTGGGTCTACCAAATAAAGATTAGGGCAGTTAAGGGTTATCTAATACAGAAGGGAATTTCGTCTTAGCCAAGAGGTCCTTGACCGATTTGTTCTTCTTGTACGCTGTGATAGGTCTCTGTGAAAGAGGCTTCATCGTTTTAGGTACAAGGTTTTGTTATTCCTGTATTAAGAGACTTGCAAGCCTGGTGCTAGACTGATCATATTGTAATACAAAAGGAATAATGTCTACCCTGGAGCCTTTAATGGGTTCAAGGTTGAAACCCAATATATACAAAGTTTGAATTGTTTATAAAAATTGTTTCCTACTCACTATTTGTAACCCTAACAATCCGACCCATTTTGTCCCTAGTTTGTCGTGTATCACCAAGAATCCGACTTATTTCGCCCTGCTGTTTCAAGTACCACTAACAATCCGACCAGTTTCCTCCCTGTTGTTTCAAGTATCACTAACAATCCGACCCATTTCCTCCCTGCTGTTTCCAGTATCACTAACAATCCGACCAATTTCCTCCCTGCTGTTTCAAGTATCACTAACAATCCGACCCATTTCCTCCCTGTTGTTTCAAGTATCACTAACAATCCGACCAATTTCCTCCCTGCCATTTTAAGTATTACTAACAATCCGACCCATTTCTTCCCTGCTGTTTCCAGTATCACTACCAATCCGACCCATCTCCTCCCTGCTGTTTCAAGTATCACTAACAATCGGAACCATTTCCTCCCTGTTGTTTGAAGTATCACCAACGATCCGACCAATTTCCTCCCTGCTGTTTTAATTATCACTAACAATCTGACTTGCTGTTTCAAGTATCACTAACAATCCGACCAATTTCTTCCCTGCTGTTTCAAGTATCACTAACAATCCGACCCATTCCCTCCCTGCCATTTTAAGTATCACTTACAATCCGACCAATTTCTTTCCTGCTGTTTCAAGTATCACTAACAATCCGACCCATTTCCTCCCTGCCATTTTAAGTATCACTAACAATCTGACCCATTTCCTCCCTGCTGTTTCGCGTATCTTTAACAATCCGACCAATTTCCTCCCTGCTGTTTCAAGTATCACTAACAATCCGACCAATTTCCTCCCTGCTGTTTCAAGTATCACTAACAATCCGACCCATTTCCTCCCTG
>JAVFBZ010195177.1:0-14212 GCA_032466195.1 Katharina tunicata | reverse complement strand
AGATCAATATTTGAATATTCATTCAATATTATATTATATATAACAAGGGCCTGTCTTACGAAGTGAACATAGCTTACATTACACTTAAAAGACATGGTGATAGAACACCTTCACTGTTGCAAGTCTGGCAACATATACCGGTACTTAACCTTTGGGTGTATGGAAACACCATTATACCAGTACTTACACATTATGATCTCAATAACTAGGCTATGAAGATACAATTTTCTTCACCATACATAGATTAAAACATATAAAAAGGAGGCTAACCAATAAGAGGGAAGGCTGAGTTTTCCTTGCCAGACATCACCCACAGCTGGTAGTCCTTGGCATTAGACTCCTAGAAACAAAAAGCAGAATGTCTTATTTTGGACACTTGTTCAGTGAATCTCTGGAACCTACCAAAGTCAATATTTTGGACCTACCTGCAAAAAAAATCTGATCCAAAATAAAAATGTACATTCGACAAAGCAATTGACTTACGCCAAACAGCGACATAGCTAAAAACCTGGTGCCAATGATCTTCCCAGCTTATTTGTGTTTGTATTTACATGCATCACAAAAGAGAATAGCAATGAAAGTGAGGGTCTGTCAGAGGACGAAGAGCACACAAACTCATGCAGCAACTTGCTCTGTCAACACTGCGCCAAATGGAGCAGTTAAATCTAAAGGATTCTTTCAAAAACACCAAAAATGTTTTCTCATCAGATTGAGGCATGTTAAATATAGGGATCTGAAACAAAACCAATTGAAAAGGCAAGCACAATGTTACCTTTAGTTTGTTAGGATAGTTATAGGAGACTTTGGCACCTATGAGAAGGTATTTGAACAATTTAGTGTTAATCCCATTGAGAAAACATCCAATTGTTAAGACAATAGTGTCCCAATAGCGGCTTACTTCCCAGTCTTCTTTAAACACCCTTTGATCACAGCTTAACAACTAAAATGGCTCTTATCATTTTAATGATCACAGTTTGATATTTCAGACCAAAGTGAATAGAAACTTTTAGAAAATCAACCAAATGTAGATCACAATTGCAGTGGGAGCATGGTAGGGTTGGGGTGGGACAGACCATCACTGTGGTGCGGGTTTGCTTGTTTGTTGGGTGGAGGTCCCACGCTGAAATCAATGTTATTTTACTCATAGGGTGATATGAACATACTCTACCAAATAGCGATAAAGGGGAAAGATGGACTAGTAGACGAAGACATTTAGAATCATCAACTGTGTCTCCCACGACCAGTGGAACCTTGAGCATTGGCCTTGGATACCACCTAAACAAAATGCAAGCCAAATTTGCCACTGTAGACGTTAAGTATCAATAGCAGCCACGTAGGGGCTTATACCATAGGGTGATTTTAACATATTCTAGGCACAGTGAAGTGGACTCAGCAACTGAGCCACTGTAAAGCGCAATTTGATTGGCCCTAGGCGTACAGTCTAGAAAAGCGCCCCCTGGTGGCAACCACAAGAAATCGGAAGCAGCTATCGGAAGCAGACAAATTAGTGTCAAAAACTGCGGCTCAAGAAACCAGCAGCAGGGCAGTCCAACCAAAAGTAGAAAAAGTACATTGTAGTACGTACATTGCTCATCAACATACAACTGTGACCATACCTGACGATAATTAATAGCTGAAATCAAAACAGGAAATCCTACCAGATGTCGGACATCTACAGGAAGCCGAGACCCAATTAGCAAAGTGTACATTGAAGGCTGAATAGCAATTGTCCGAACCTGATACTCAATGAAATGTGAATCAATGAGGAGCCAAAGTATGAACAGCCAATGCCAGAAACCGGAATGAAAGTGGAGTAGCCGCAGCAAGAAAGTAGGTGACACTGGAATCTGGGAACCTACTGGAAATTGCATAGCAGCCGAAAACTTAAACATAACTTAAACATAACATCAACAACAGCTTAGCCAAAAGAACTGACACTGCTTTTTGATTAACACCACTCAATCTAATGTCATTTACTGACAAAGATCTGATAGCAGCTGCATAAACAAGAAAATAAAGTTTATTTCCCACTGCCCATATTACCTGATATAGATATCCCCATCTTGACAAAAAAATAGCTGACTCAAATGATGATAGCAGTTAATTTCTTACCGAAATTTGAGATTTATCCACATACATCTTGAGGATTTCTTTTGCATCTTGTTGCACATTAATATCTATCTCCTTCATCTACAGACAAAGAAGAACATGTAAAATAAGATTTATAATGGGATGTTGCATCAAAGACAACACTTTGTACCTATTATTATTATTATTATTATTATTATTATAGATAGTTTATGTATTTTTTTTTATCAAAAAATGTCTGTTGCTATACATCTGTACATTTGTTGGTATTTGTGAGACAGCAGTTATTGGGTATTTCCCCCAAAAGAATAAGTCTCTAGATTACACCTATATGGATTTTCAGTTTGGGGTAGTTCAAAATGATGTAATGTAAACCTAGGCAAAAGTTTTCAATAAATAGAGATGATAATGACAGTGGGAGATACGCAACTGTGTAACAGCTCTAGTTGTCTGTGAACGGACTGCCGCATCAATCAAGCGCGAAGAATGAAAATGACACTCCACATGATCTCAGAAGTCAAACTTAAACTATATACGGAACGAAAACCACCAGACAACTTATTCAAAATTCTGTTTATAACCCAAAACAACGTTTATGAATATCTTTTATCTCGTGATGTAAAAAAAAACATGGGTTTGGATGGAATAAGTGCATGTTATTAAAGATGAGAGCAGACATCATCACCCCTGCTATCACTAAAATATTAAACCTAATCCCACAGTGCTGGAAAGATTCAAAAGTTAAACCCATTCGCAAATCTGGACCAATAAATCAAACTGAAAACTACATACCCATCTCCTTTTTTTCCTTTAAAATAATCTCTTATCCGATAATCAATCTGGTTTCCGCCACAAACATTCATGTTTAACTGTATTAACTAATATGACACACAAGTGATTGATAATCAAGAGACCGTTGGGTCTGTAATGATAGACTTTAAAAAAGCTTTTTACCTCATAGACCACAATCTCTTGTTAAGAAAACTGAAACTGTATGGTCTAGACACTAATGCTCTGAAATGGATGAGCTTATATCTGAATTGTAGAACCCAGAGTCAACATTGGAAACCATCTGTAAAATGCTCAAAATGTTCAATGTGGGCTTCCACAAGGATCTATCCTAGACCCTTTATTTTGTATAATTTTCCTCAAATATGGAATGTGTTAATAAATGGTGTTCAGAGAATAAAATGCTCATTAACTTAAATAAAACAAAACAATTATTATTGGTTCGACTAAGAAATTAAATACATGTTGTCAGCGTGGACTCAACATCACAGTCAATGAAATAGCTATAGATTGTGTAAATGAAGTTAAATTACTTGGATTACATATTGATTCATGTCTAACATGGCACAAGCATATATCAAGTATGTGTAATACTATATCACTCTTACTATCTGTGCTAAGGAAGCATAAGAAAGTAATTCCTAACAAAAATAGAGTAAGCTTTTTTCAATGGATATATTTTACCACAACTTCATTAAAATTTTGCTCGAAAGGATTCACAAATTACAAAAACGGTAGCTAGACTAATTCTTGACAAACAGTAAGAACCTCTTCACTGAAGCATATTTCAAGACTAACACTGGATCTCTATCTATGACATAATTAAACATCAAAAACTGGTAACTGTAAACAAATCTTTACATGGGTATTACCACAATTATATGAAAGAATTATTCCGCGAAAAAGTGCCTGCTGAGAGAAATCTCTGTTCATCATCAAGCTCGAGTTAAACATCCCTTTCCCACATACTGAACTTTTTAAAAAATCCTTAACATAATTTGGTCATATATGTGGAATCAATTACCACCAGATTAATAACTATAGACCTATTTCCTTAACAAGTAATATTAGCAAAGTGTTTGAAAAATGAGTACAAAAATATGTATTCAATTTGCTACGTGACAATAACTTTCTTACAAAATCTCAATCCGGTTTTATACCTGGGGACGGTACTGTATACCAGCTGACTGACCTGTATAATTTCATTAGTCAAGCGCTGGACGAAGGTAAAGAAGTCCGCGCGGTATTTTGTGATATAAAAAAAGCGTTTGACAGGGTCTGGCATACAGGATTTCTTCACAAATTAAATAGTTATGGAATAAAAGGTAAATTAAACAGCTGGTTTGCTGATTATCTGCGTAATCGGAAACAAAGAGTAGTTATCTCAGGTAGTACTTCTAATGAAAAATGTATTCGAGCTGGAGTGCCCCAAGACTCAGTCCTGGGGCCTCTACTCTTTGTTATTTATATCAACGACAAAGTAACGGATATTAATGCAAATATTACGCTATTTGCTGATGATACGTCTTTATATGTCATTGTCGACAATGTAACTAAAGGTGTTAATTTACTAGGTACAGATCTAAATAAAATCTCCAGGTGGGCGGATACATGGCTGGTGAAATTTTGTGCGGAGAAGACAGTCTCAATTCTATTTTCAAACAAAAAGAATGTTCAATATCCCACCTTTATATATGCACGATGCTTGTATATCTGAAGCAGAATCTTATAAACATCTAGGTTTATCATTACAATCTACGGGGCGGTGGGAAGTTCATGTTCATTCTCTCGTAGCAAAAATAAGCCCTATGATTAACTGTTTACGAAGTTTGAAGTATATATTATCTTGTAATTCACTAGCTCACTCATACGCTTCAAGAATCTTGCCTATCTTTGACTATGTTGATGTTGTATGGGATAACTGCTATGGATATCAGTCAGAAGCGCTTGAACAATTGCAACATGATGCCTTACGTACTATATGTGGCAGTACATGTGGTATTAGTAGTGACTTTTTATATAACGAGACAGGTTTAGTACCTCTGTCACAGCAAAGGCAACGCCATAAACATCTATTTTACAAAATGTACCGCGATTTAAATCCTCTGTATCTATGTGTCTAGTTCCTAATTTAATATCTGAGAATAGTCAATACAATCTCAGGAAGGCCCATAATGTAAATGTACCATACAGCAGAACCTGTCTATATGGAGATTCTTTTCTTCCAGCTACGGCGAGATTGTGGAACGGTCTTGATCTAAATATAAGACAAGTTGATTCGTATTGCTTTTTTAAAGAATCTCTCAGTGATGCAGACAAAATGGTTCCTAATTATTATTCTACAAGTCATCGCAGATCAGAAGTTATTCATGCATTGCATTGTTCGATATTAAAAGCAGATATGTACAATAGGTTCATTGCAGACACAGCCACATGTGAGTGCGATTATCATTATGAAGATGCAGCTCACTTCTCGTATTATTGTGCAAAGTACCACGAGCAAAGATGGGACATATTCGGGAACTTAGAAAACATGCCCACGTTAGATACATTGCTCTATGGTGACGACCAGTTAACGGATAATGAAAATAAAGATATTTTTGATAAATGATAAAGTGGGAAGATATATAAGCGAAAGCAAAAGATTTGAATTACAGTAATCATGTGATGGATGAAATGAACATGTCGCAAACAAATATTAAATTATACATGATCCTATAGTAACATCTCCATCCTTTTGGTAACTATACAATGCAAGTTACAAAAAACTCAGCAGCTTTTAAGCATTTAATTTTTTGTTTATTTTTATTTTACATTTACTGTATTTAAGATGCATAGCTACCATTGTGTAAAATGATGAATATGTAAGATGCGAGAGAGGTGTTGATATAGGACTAGTTGTCCTGTTCACCAATCCCTGTTTCTGTATTTATAGGGAAAATAAATATTGTTCAAACCAATTACCACAAAAAATCAGAAATGCTTCCTCGGTACAAAGTTTTGGACATCAATGCAAACTTCTTGACTTTTACAAAAACATAACGACTGAGATAGATTTTCAACTTCTGGATATATTGGTAAGCAAAGATTCGATCTACATGCTAAGACCGTTTTCAAGCAATGATTAAAAATCTCCACAGAATATACTTTAAATGGTAAAAGAACAGGCTATTAATTTGTTTAGAAACTGATGTAGAATGACACGATATAACATTAGAATGTAACTATAAAACAAAACGGTCTTAGCATCTAGATCGAGATGTCGCTTACCAATATATCCAGAAGTTGAAAATCCATCTCAGTCCTCATGTTTTTGTAATGAACCCAGCTTCTAAATGCCACTCAAACAAGATATTTTGACTTTTAGATATAGGCCTACTTGTAAATATTCACTTACTGTTTTTTTTTTTTTCATATTCTTTCTTTCTTTCTTAAAATTCTTATATGCTTATGTTACTTTAAATCCAAATTTGTTTTTACTATCCTTATGCATGCTAGTATGAGTGAAAGGAGGGCCTCAGCACATCATACTCTTAATTAATAATAGACCTGATAAGTTTATTAGTATTTATAGAAACAGTGAAATGCAATACCTGATCCAAGTCGTCTCCGCTGTTAACATTAATTGTAATCCTTCTCAGTTCAAGCTTCTTTCTCTCTTCTTCAATTTGACTAAAACAACAACACATCTTTAAGCTAACTCAGACAATCTAATGTATCTTTATAATATAAATTTGACAAAAAATCACACCAAACCATACTTGGCTGACTCACTGATTGAGGTTTTACTTAAGGTCATTTCGCTAATAACACGGCATGTCAGCCCAAGGGATCAAGGTTTATCATCCTCAATGACACTGGCAACAGGCGGTGAGGCCACAGGAGAAGGATCGACACAAAGCTAGACTGCAGACAAATTTGATTCCTGATGCCCCTTAGCTCCAGAAAATAATAAGCTTTGTAATCTTAGTGAATTAGTTTACTAGCTAGTACACAGCAATAGTATTGATTCAAATTTACATTTAATATATTGAAATTGCACTAACATTACAAAAATATATGCAGGACAATGGTATTCTGAGACGCACACAATCTGATAAAGAAGATTGTAAGCACCCTCAGTAATCCAAATTCAACCCAGAGGAATACTTAAATTCTGAACGCTACTCTTACAACCTTTACTTAAATTTATATGCATTTTCTAAATTTGAAAAATTTAAAAATAATTTGTATGTTTCTTAACTAAACTTACCTTCCATTGACTAATGTACTTTTACACAATTATTATTGCTATACTGAAGATTTCAAACGTTAACCCTCTTCTGGGCCCTCAAAACGTGCAAAACTCGGGGTCCAGTGACGCTGCTTTGCTGGACCAAGCCGATCCATGAACTTGATAGGATCTGAACTTCCACAGGTACGACGGGCCGAGACCGGAAACCCGACATGGGGACAAAGGGCGAAAACCGGTGTATTGAGAGCGTCGGTAGCGGTAGGAACCGGAAACTGCATAAACTCAGCTATCAAATTGACTACTGACATGTGTTCAACTGGGACAAAACACTAGCATCAGACAGCAAAGCAGGAACCGGAAGTGATGAAATAGACTGAAAACCCTGAGCCAAGAACAGGAACACTGGACGGACTGAGGAAGACGAGGGAAGACCTCGGAACAGGCACCATACCGAAAGAGAAGTGACAGGACCCGAGAGCCGGAAAGCGACAATCTCGGACGTGGAACCGGAAACCGAGCGCTGAGAGAAAGTCCGAAAGAAGGAGACAGGAACCACAAACCCCTGGGACAGCGACATCAAAACAGAAGGTCTAAGAAGGTGCTGAAGGGAAGTGCTTGAAGCCGCAGCCGGAACCAGAAACCTGTCAGAGCCAAATCCGAAAGAGGCGGGAAGCTGAGAGACAAACAACTGGTTGGAACTGGTCGACTGAAGCGACAAAACCGGCACACAGAAATCCAAGGAAAGCTGAACTTCCTGACCACTTAGCACTGCAGGGACGGCCGCTAGGACCCTCTTCTTAAGGCCTTGGGAAAACTGAGAGAAACAGCCGACTGGAACTTGCAGATTAAGTAGACAAAACCGGAACACGTAAGCCAACTCGATGTTGATCAAGTTCTGTCTACTTAACACGGCGAGGACGCAGGGAAGTCTCAGTGTTGCGTAACCACCGGAACAAACTGCAGACAACGACTGGATACCCAAACCGCAAGCGGAAGTGCAGATGACAACGTAAACCACGTCAACAATACTCGTAGACTGAACAAGTAGGCAGGGTGCAATGAAATTGTTCGCGCTCGGTTCAGCTTTGACGTGGACGACAGGGAACGACAACACGGCGGCCCTTTTTGAGGCCAAAATTGTCACAGGGCTAGACAGACGACCCAAACCGCCCGATCTGATATCACTCAGCGACAACGATCTAAAACCTGTAGGAAAAACAGAAACATCTGCACAAGACGATTTCTCATTCCCCAAAATGCCAGGGTAAGATACAGGAGATCGTCCCATTATAAAGCTAGTGCTCGGAAACTCTGATCATCTAGGCCAAGACACAGCTTCACTATATAAGTACGGACGGAGGTCATCGTGAACCTGAGCACCAGGCCGGCCGACATAGCCCAAGTAACATGTTGAAACCTCGTCAAATGACCAAGACAGACATTTCTGGCAGCTGATCTCTGTCGTACAAAAGGCATGGCCACGACAAGCCAGGCATACCGAATGACGATCCAACTAGGTTTAAACACCGCACAACGAATACACAAAAACATGTTAATAAGGAATACTTCTCTTACTTTTAGCGATAGCAAAAATTACATCCTCCGAACTTAAGGCTGAAGAAATAATAGGATTTGCGCATGACCGTGCGGTCTGATCACGCAAGTCAATGAGGGCCCAGAGGAGGGTTAACGTTTGAATTCTTCAGTATAACAAAAATAATTGTGTAAAAGTGCATAAGTCAGCGAAAGTAAGTTTATTGTGTAAGAAACGTGGTTTTATGGTCATTGGCAGATGGGAATGGATAATTTGGAAAAAAAGTAAGTTTATTACAAAATGTACACACATTGTTTAACAGTGAACTGCATTATGGTTCTTACCTATTAATGGCCAGCAACCAGGCAAGTTTATCATCATGATTTGAACAGGAAATGATCTGATTGGTCAGCGGCCAACCAATCAAAAATGAGTGTTGTGGACAGCGTAATACGTCCAAGTCTTCAACACAAGTACTGGTCCACAGGTTACACACTCTAACTCGTTCTTTTAATTTGTATACACCACCAGATCTGAAACAAATAAACCAATATGTTAAGAAATAAGCAGGAATATAATTGCCAAAAATGGGATACAAACTACATGAAAATGTCCATGATTTTCAAGGACGTATACATAATATAATTACTAAAAATGAGATACAAACTATATGAAATTGTCCATGATTGTCAAGGGTGTATACAAAATATAATTGCCAAAAATGAAATACAAACTACATGAAAATGTCCATGATTGTCAAGGGTGTATACATAATATAATTGCCAAAAATGAAATACAAACTACATGACATTTTCCATGATTGTCAAGGGTGTATACATAATGTAATTGACAAAAATTGGATACAAACTACATGAACTTGTCCATGATTGTAAAGGGTATATAATTACTCAAAATTGGATACAAACTACATGAAATTGTCATGATTGTCAAGGGGGTAAAAAGGAATGTAAAGCTGGCAAAGTGTTTACTTGCACCAGCTTTGAATGATAAATAAGTTTTAAAAGGAAACAAATTAAGGCTGCGGATTTACATTTCCTATGTAAATGTGTACATTTGTATTATCTTGTGGAACAGGTTAATTATCATATACCAACAAGATCATTGAGGAATACATATTTATACATATCAAATATGTCTAGAACAAACTTTCACAACACTTCTTTTTTTCCACGTACTTTTAGTACCTATGACGAAATTTAGTTTTTTTAACAGATAGATTGATATTTTTGGTTCCTATGAAAACTTTAAAAATTATGTGAGATCAATTTGTAATAACTGGTATATACTTGGTCTACAAATTTGACAAATTTATAAATAATTTGCATGTTTCTAAACTAAACTTACCTTTCACTGACCAATGCACTTGTACAAAATTATTATTGCTATGCTGAAGAATTAAAACGTTAACCCTCCTCTGGGCCCTCACCGACTCACGAGATAGGACCATGCGGACAAATCCTGTGCAAATCCTTTTATAACTTCAGCAGAAATAAGATAACTCTGAAGTGGGGAGGACGGGCCCCTTTACCGTCACTGGTAACTTAAGTTTAGAAACATGCAAATTATTTATAAATTTGTCAAGTTTCTTACACAATAACCAATGACTAATGCACTAGAATGCCACACAGGAGGAGGGCAGAGCTAGCTAAAAAAACAAACAAATGGAAAACGAACTTATGACATTCAAACTCAAGGCACACAAGGAACTGTCAGACGAACGACAGGAGCAGAAAATGAAAGTAAAAACAATGACAAGCTAGTACTAACGTCAACATACCTCACAATTTAAAACAAGATAAAAATGACTACTCGCTAAAACCCTGGTAACTGCCTGCACTGCCACCAAGGGGCCAAGAGACTGAACGTTGTCCCGCACTTTAGATAATGCCCCATAAGAGTTACTTACCTGCTCGTTAGCCAAACGGAGAGTTTTAGAAAGCCAGGATGCTAAAAAGTTTTTAGATATTTCCTGCTTATGCTGAGCATCACAGGGAATGAATAAGCGTCTACGCCCCACCCTTATTGGCTTAGATTTCGAAATGTAGATGACCAAGGCTCATACTGGACACATCAAACAATCTGCCTCCAAGCCCGGGAACAAAAACCAGCACAAGGCTGGGATATTAAACTCGCAAGGTGATGAGGCATCCAAACTCTGATTCTTTGCTACAAATTCCGTGAGAATGGCGAAACTGACAATCAATCTGGAGGGTGCCTAATCACTCTTTTGTCCAGGGCATGAATCTCAGAAACCTAAGCGAAGGTTAACAGAAACGCACATAAGTAGGAAACCACTCTGTCTCATTGCTTAAACGGTAAGCTAAACAGGAGCTTGAGCACTAGCAAACAGTCCCACTGGGGTAGCCGAGGAATCCACGAGGTGTTGGAAATCTTCCGAGAGTAACTGCCATTTTGTCTGGATAATCTGATTCCGTCAGGATAGATAATTTGCTGATACATTGAGGCGACCCGAAATATGGCGAGTCTGACAGAGTATGTTGTGAACTCCAGGAGTTGTAGGGATCTTGTCCTTCCCTGCCTGTTTATGTTAGCCATCCACATAATGTTGTCCGTGACTACTTACAGCTTGAGGGTGTGCCGTTCAGGTAGAAAAGTTTTCACCGCCCTGAAGACTGCTTCAGAGTCCAGGGCGTTGATATGACATGAGTGAAGTTGGGGCGACATCGTCCCGCTCATTGACTTGAACTGCAATTGGGCTCCGACCCTTCCAGGATGCATTGGTGAAGAGACTCATCATTGGTTGAAACAGCATCAGCGATATTCCTTGTAGAACATTCCCTGATTAAAGCCACTAACTCTGTTTGACATCATTTGGCCTCAACACCACTCAGGGGTTCAAATGACGCTCATGCCAAGGAGCATTTATGTGAACTTAAAAGGACCTGGTATTGTATTCTACTCCTAGAAAAGCTTGAGTCTGTGCAGACACCCTGTCTGATTTGACTTCGTGCGGAAGGTAGCCTAATCCTACTAGCAGGTTCCAAACAAACTTGGTGTCCAAAAAGACCTGACGAGGATCGGTGTTCCGTAACAGGGAATTGTCCAAATAAAAAATGGTATTCGATACCCCTGCTCTGGATGAACGCAACTACTGGAGAGACAATCTTGGTGAATACCCAAGGTGACGTTGACAGGCCGAAGGGTAGGACCAGAAATTCGAACTTTCTGCGGCACACTACAAACCATAGAAACTTGACAAATCGCATGTGAATTGGGATGTGTAGGTTAGGATCTCTCAAATCCATCAGTGGTCCATTGTAGAAGGTGATTTTCACTTACTGGACCTAACCGAAGGCCTCCAAAAATTGTTCTTCTGCTTTGCCCTGCTTACTTGCTCCGCTAACAAAGGCAACAGTCCATTGAACAGGGCGCCTGATGCTGGGGACTGTCTGCTCAAGATACGCTTGATACTATCTGCTGACGTGAGCAAAAACTTGGGGTTCAGTGAAGCTGCTTTGTTGGGCCGAGCCAAACCATGAACTTGATAGGATCTGAACTTAAGCTGATCCAACTTGAACGAAGAGCTGGAGGGAGAAGTGCAGAACAATGGCGTGGTAGAAGACTCTAGGTTCTCCAAACGACTGGAAGATCACTCAAACGCCAAATCCAGACTCTCCACAAGGCTATTTCCTGCATCCGACGGTGGAAGAGAGGAAAGGTGACGAGCCTCCGGCGTCTAATTCATCATCGTAAACAAACGCCTAGATCTAATATTGGGGTGTCAAGCCCGGAAATAAATGATACAAATGAGCCAACAAGTTATTATACTGCCGCTCCGTCGTCGAATCCAGCTCTACCTCCTTGGCTGAACGGGAAAGGCTATCCGCCGACAAGTCCACAGGTGCGACAGGGTGAGACCAGAAACCCGACATGGGAACAGAGTTATTGAGAGTTATTGAGAGTGTCGTTAGCTGAAGGAATTGGAAAACGAATAAATTCAGCTATCGAATTAACTACTGATGACAAATGCTGCAACTGGGACAGAACATCAGGCAGCGAACCAGGAACTGGAAGTGATGATTGAGACTTGAAACCCTGGGCAAGGCCAACAACAGGTGGCCTGGATGGCCTGGAGAGGCGCACTTCCGGAATAGACTTTAGAAAAATTCCGGAGACACAGGAACCGGCACCCTACCGAGAACAGAAGTGACAGGAGCCCCGAGTACGGGAAACTGAAAGCAAACCATAAACCACCAATCTAAGAGGCGAAAATGAGGGTCAAGCACTGCGGGAGAGGCCAGAAGACGTAGACCGGAACTCGGAACCACAATCCCCCCGAGACGAAAAACGGGAGGTCTAATATGTTGCTGATTGGAAAGTTGATCCACTTCCTGTCTATTTAACAGTATTAACGTTGACGACAGGGAAGGACGACACGGCAACCATTTTTTAGGCCGAAGTCGTCCCAGGCCTAGACAGAGAGCCTAAACCGCCTGCTCTGAAATCACTCACCGGCAGAGATCTAAAACCTGTAGGAGCCACAAGATGATTTCCCATTCCCCAAAATGCCAGGCTGGCCCACATAACATGATGACACATCATCAGCCAACCAATACAGACATTCCTGGCATCTGATCTCCGTCATACATAAGGCATGACCACAACAAGCCAGGCATACTGAGTGATGATCCAAACTAGGTTTAGATACACCACAATGAAAACTATTGTTTAGTTAGAGTTACTGCCCTTGAACCACTCTCTTTGAATAAAGGGATTTTCTCTTTCACTTGAGCCATACTAAAATTGGTTTGTTCCTTTCTCTAGATTGAGAAGAATACTAGCACTTATGTAATGACAGGCCATCCTTGTTGTTGTTACAGTAATGTTTCTGCAAAAAAGTGTGCTGAAGAATAAATCATGTTAATTTTACTACCAAATTACCTAAAATTAAACAGAGAAAAAAAGTTGTTATAGGGCCAATCAATCTGAAGTCTGTTAAAGGGATAAAACAATAGATAAAATCGTAAAGCAGTACCATATAATGACATGTTTACTTGCTTGCTAGAAAAAGCAAAGAAGGATAACTCTTTCAAGGTTAACACCAAGATGGCCAGTCAATATCTTAGAGTCAACGACTCGACGGCAGGAGATTCTCTATTTTAGAATGCTCTCGAGCATGTCCGCCAGTCAACACACACATGTCTTTTGGCTTTCCTTTCTAGCTTAAATTAAGTACTGTTTACTAGTATAGAACGGTCAACATCACATGATGTCAGACTAAAGACCCCCACCAACTTTAAAACTTGATGGGAAGGTCGCTGAAAACTGGTGTCAGTGGAAACAAAGATTCGAACTCTGTATAAATGCTACCAAAAGATCGGAAAAATCTGACCTTGTAAAATGCTCACTTCTTCTTCATACCGCCTGTTCCGGAAACATTTGTATACAATTATTTAACTAATCTTGATGGCAACAAAAGTACTGGGCTAGATGGAGTTAGTCCAAAATTTCTTAAGATCTCAGCAAATGTTATCACTCCAGCAGTAACACATTTAGCTAATCTTAGCATTAAAACATGTTCCTTT
>JAVFBZ010195166.1:3764-14212 GCA_032466195.1 Katharina tunicata | reverse complement strand
ACCCTGAAAACATCTTGAGTCAAATAAGCTGGAAGTTAATGATTGTGGGATGTCGATCTCTTATTATGAAAGTTATTAACGTAACGCAATGTCTATCTCTGATCAAGGATTATATTACGTGATTCCAATCTGGGGATCTCTTTTGATGTAATATCTTTCTCTTACCCTGAATTAGATAACGCCACACCACGTTAAAGGTCTATCTCTAATCCTGGATTAGATAACGCCACACCTTGTTGAAGGTCTACATCTAATCCTGGATTAGATAACATCACACCATGTTAAAGGTCTATCTCTAATCCTGGATTAGATACTATCACACCATGTTAAAGGTCTATCTAATCCTGGATTAGATATAACGTCACACCATTTTGAAGGTCTATCTCTTATCCAGGATTAGATAACGTCACACCATTTTAAAGGTTTACATCTAATCCTGGATTAGATAACATCACACCATGTTGAAGGTCTATCTAATCCTGGATAAGATAACATCACACCATGTTGAAGGTCTATCTAATACTGGATTAGATATAACGTCACACCAGTTTGAAGGTCTATCTAATCCTGGATTAGATAACGTCACACCACGATAAAGGTTTATCTATAATCCTGGATTAGTAACTAGTTTAATTTCAGCCACTTATCTTGTATGGTGATTTTTGGTGGCTAACCTATGCTAATTTTTCAGTCTACTAGATACAGTAAATCTGATTTAACTCGCACAGTATTGGTGTACATGTTTTAAATTGATTGGCAAGAGACCAGGACAAATTAATATGAAAGGTTTTATTATCATCATTTTTTCTTCCATTATTTTATTATTTGGACATGTCTTCCTTTAATCGTACTTTCAATCCAGACGCAAGTGTCAGCATCTGGGGTGAAACAGATAAATATTTCAAGTTTTAAAAAATTATACAAAAACAATAACGTTGCTGTCAATCTTTTCAAGCACATATAAAATAAGACCATAGTATTAGGAACATTATATTTGCAAGTCTTCCTCCGAAATGTGAAATTTTAACTTTAATTCGAAAATAGCGTTTGTCTTTTGCTATATTCCGTATTATTTCAAAACTTGTATTGAAATCCATATTGTATGAAAAAGATAAAGGAGAAGAAAAAAATAACTTTTTTATCTTCTTTTTTATCTGTTGGTCGTGCGATCTTTCCTTAAGAAAAACGTTCCTTTATCGCTTATAAGGGCCTGTAAGTCACGTCATGTGATGAGAGAGATTTCACGAGATTCCTGCCACTTCTGGGTACATGCTACTTTTCTTATTTAGATATAAAATCAGATGGGAAGTTAAAATGTGACAAGTTCGGTCTTATAACTGAACAAAAAAAAAAACATTCTGAAAGACCCCTAATCAAAACAGAGCGCCTCAGTTTCGAGGATGTACCCGGAAATAAAGCAGAATCGAACGAGACTTACAGAGCCTATACTCAAAACAGAGCGCCTCAGTTTCGAGGATGTACCCGGAAGTAAAGCAGAATCGAACGAGACTTACAGAGCCTATACTCAAAACAGAGCGCCTCAGTTTCGAGGATGTACCCGGAAGTAAAGCAGAATCGAACGAGACTTACAGAGCCTGTTCCTTTATTGCCCTAGAGGGGAAAAGAGCACGATAAGTGCATAGACAGTTTCGTGCTTCTTTCCCCAAGAAAACAACGTTATGAGTTGTTCCTTATTGCGCTACCGATATGGGAAGAGAGTAGGGACAATGTATGGACATGCTAACCCCCTAGATCGCTCAATTCATTTCGCCTATAAACAACTGCAAGGTTGATAAGCTATTTGTTTACTGTATGTCAGCACTTTCGGAGCACTTATTATTCCGTCGACCTCGTGTCACAGAGTTTGAAATCGGGCAATTTATGCGAGATATGTGATACGTTTGACTTACTAAATGTATTTTATTCATGCTCGATTGTTTCTTGCACGGACCCTTAGAAAAAGAAAACAAAAATAAATTTCACATTTTTAAGACATTTTATACTTTTGCATAAAAATTGTTTACTTTACGGATTTTGTAAAAATGACATATCGCCATATCAAATTTGTTCAGTTAAAACGGAATTTTACGCTTTTTATTTTATTATTAATTGGAAAGTCTTTAAATCACGTGGCGGTTGATTGGACCAAATTGCAGTTAGTTGTCACGGCATTATGTATACTAAGCTGTTCTATAGTAACAATTCATTAAACATAGTAACAGTTATTATACTTAATAACATTCCATTTTTAAAAATTTTAATTATGATAAAACATATATAAATCTGACTTCCTTGAAAATCGAAAACTAACAAACAATTTGTGTCAAAATTTACGGGAATCGTAACTACGTTTTCGAACTAATCCTATTTTCCTGTGTACTTATATGTGTATGCATATAAGTAATATAAGTGTTTATTGGTGTTATTTGAAGAAAAAATAACAAAAAAATGTTCGGTATTTGTTTAATCTTATATACATTTATGTTTTTTCTGTTATTCGCACAATAAAAACTAAGAACACTATATATATTCGCCATTTGTTGTATTTTTTTCTAGTCACATATTAAGCCAGTGTGCAATTCTTAAAAAAATATTATTCTGTCGAAACGTTTAGGCTTTTACACTGTAAAGAATTTATCTGTAAATTTACAGGAACAGAAAACTTGTTTAATGTAGAATCACAATGTTGAAGACCCTTTGGTTTCAAAAATAGGCCTACATAATCCGAGGTTACACGAACAAAAACTGGTGGGTCTTTGCGGCTCGTATTTTGTTTGCGTTACACGGACATGCAGGAAAGGGTAGACTAAATTTGAATAGTACGAATCAGAATAGTCTGCAATTTTTCACACCAAAAGTATTGATAAACAATGATCGGGGTCAGTATAAGCGGCGGTTACACGGGCAAAGATTGTCGGGTCTTAGTCGGCTGGATCCGCATCAGTTTACTTCGTCTACAGGTGGCGTTCTTCGAATGTCGTGACGTTTTCCTTTGTTCGTCGTTGGAGCCGGCTCAGTTTAGTTCACCTTTTCGATGCCCGTGTAACCGCGGCTATTGTTCACCTACTGGTGTCGTTCTTATAATTTTTACTTCAGTTGGTGGTGTAAATGTGGACACAAAAAACTGTGTATGTATAGGATTCTTAACTTACAATAACGCTATTTAAATTCACAGCACAAAAAAAACAAAAACAAATACAGCTAAATTTATCGTAAAGTAATAAAAGTGGAAAGCGTTGTAGTAGAATATAAATAATACAACTCTAACTTTTGTAATTTTTTAAGGTATACCCGTAACAAAATTGTAGATACGCAACTTGTAAGACCTAAAGTTATATACGTTATAATACATTTTTTTCCCAATACTCTCATCTCGCGTGATTGAGAATTATGCAACGAGACAACAATGATACGAGGATTAACTGGAAATTTATGGTATATTCTAAGAACACCGAAGAGCATTATAGGGCCGAGTAAAAAAACACAGTAACTCGAATTTTCTAATTAGATTAGAGTTATCTCTTATTTTTCATTAAATGACAGTCTCAGAGAGAGTTATCCCAAGAAACGAAAATGCAATGGTCACGTTCTAAAACGACGCAACTATTTCTATCATTCCTCTTTATGCATTGCGTGGTATCGGTTAAAATGTTAGTGATATATAGGCAGTGGTACAAAGTGCATTTTTAACAATAACTCGTTTTTCTCCGCAATAGCGATCGGAAAAACCTCGCGTGATTTCTCGGTATTTCGCTGTTATATTTAAATTATTTCTTGTAAAAACATGTCAGACCTAAGTCACTGAGAATAAAGAAAGCTATTTTTTTAAAAAATGTATCCAGAAAAAAATGAGTCAATTTATCGATTTGTTTGTGTATATACCACAATTATATGTTATTCCGAAGTGGCAGCATCAAACAATACATGTTTAAGTCCGCTCCAGGAATAGGTGTTTCTTTGTTTACACTCCCGACAAATAACATGTGAAAGAAAGTTTTCTGTTTTCTCAATTTCTGTATGTCAAGCGTAGATAAGTTACTTACTGCTGCGTTTCCATAGCGACGGGCTGGTCTATATTTATCGCGTGTGAGTTTCTCCTCAGCAGCTATAGCTACCGACTGATGCGGGGTTGTTTCTTATATTCACAATCAGCTGTTTGCTTAAGATTCCGTATCTTGTAAATCTGGCGAAGTTACGACTGCAACAAAAGATACACATTGAAGCCTGGTGAATAATTCAATATTTCGGCTTTGTTTTTAACCTGTTCAACTACAAATTAAAACACGACTTAACCATCCTAAAAAATACCTATATGCCTGTAAACTTTTAGTCGTGTAGGTAATATTCCAGATAAAGATGGATTGAATATGTCTACAATACATTACTGGAAATAATATTACTGGATATTGCAGGTATCCTTAATCAATTTAAGTAATTTTAAATTAAAACTGATATTTTCCTTAAAGTCTTGACCTAAAATGTTTTTCCACTCACCTCTTAAAAACAAATTGTCAGAAAATGTAAAACAAAGACTTCCAGAAAAATCGTTGTGGATTACGTTGTGTCCTACCTACATTTACTAAATAACCTGCCTGGCCCATTGTAAATAACGACGTCAAAACGATTACTAATCATTAGTAAAATGCTACTGTTTCATTATCAGATTACTCATAGCACACGACGTCATAAAAAAAACTTACTTCGTAAAAACTGACTTATGACCAAGAATGATGAAAAGGAAACAGGGTTTTAGCCTCAATCATACGTAGGCCTACTGTGCCAAATTCTTAACAGAAAACAAAAAGGAATTTTATTGATTATAACTTATCATATAACAGAGTTATTATTTATTTCAACAACGCAACAATTATCTATATTTCAAAATTAAGATTATTTATACAGTACGAAGATCTGACTAAAGGCATATTAAAACAACAGGAAACTTATATATCGATTCATTCTTGATCATTATAAAACAGCGCTCACATAAGCCAATGGTAGTTTGCGATGTAAAACGATAATATATACACACGCCTGGGGCTAAAACATTGATCAAACATTTATTTATTTATTTATCTGATTGGTGTTTAACGTCGCACTAAAGGGTATTTCACTTATATGACGACTGTGTGTGTGTGATTTAATTATTGTACGGTCTATATAGTACAGCTACATCGGTAGCCATTCGTTCGAGGTAATGATAAATGGCCCTTGTTTACAAGAGTGAACTTTTGAATAGCCTGGAACACCCTGTATGTATAAGCTACATGGTCTGACCGATCGAGGGTCAGTGAAATTCCGTTTCAAAAGGGGCAGAGGAAAGATTCCAAAGATTTAGCCAGGCCTGTGCTAGAGGCCTACCTATACACCACAGTATACCGATGACAGGAGTCGCTATAGTGATAACTGCAGGCTCTATAGAAGATGAGTAAGCTGAGAAATTTGATCTCGGCTTGTCTGGAAACTTCTGCCTTCACCCAAACTCTAACCTACGCTCAGTAGCCAAGGGAGGAGTATAACTGACTGGTATAAAACTTTCTTTCACTGCGTGAGGATATCTGCCTTAGTGTGCCACCAGCTTCATTTCATAGAACTCTAGTAGCCGTTCTCAAGCGTTAGTTTTAAACAGTATCTGCTCTAAGGAACAGTTAGGGAATAACTTCTCAGAAACTTAGCTCTGGAAAACATCAAGGTCTATTTTCATTGAAGCAGACGACAGTTCAACTAAAACAATCCCGCCGTATATGGAAGACTGCTGTACGGAGAATATGATGACGTAGTTAGCATATTTCGCCAAACGTAACTCCGACTCTCCCGAGGCTACTGTACCAGAATAGTTTGTAGGCAGACATCTTCGTTTAGTTTGGCTGAGAAACCCTTTCGCCATCTTGAATTTAAAGTTCCGTTATATGTTTCAATGAGTGTGTTTTGTGTGACTAAAATGTAACTATATTCGCGCGTGACAAACTTGAAAGGATTCTAATGTTTTCAATTCATTGATACCTGGATTAACTTCTACGAGGATTTACGAAACTTGACTTGGAAAATGAGTGAAAAATCAGACGACGTAAAGTGTGGTGTGTGTGTGAGTTTTGAACCTCAAGCGTGGAGGAAGACTATTTGTAAGAATTGTTTTCATACTCAAAAGGAACACGACGAGGGTGTCATAGCACCTGCACCATCGGGCAACGAAAAAACAAAAGGAACAGACAAGAAAGAACCGGATGTTAAAAATAAAACAAGCGAGGAGTCAGATAAAAGTAAACCTACGGCTGCTTCAGGGGCTTCTAAAAACAGTACGTCGAAGATCAATATTAGTCTTAGCGGAAAGAAAAGTGATACGTCTTCAGTAACTGATAGTAAAACTCAATCAAAGGATTCCACATCAAAAACTGGTGTCACGGGCTCTGCTGGAAAAACTAGTGATGTCGATAAACTTAACTCTAAATCGTCTCTTTCGTCAAAGTTTTCATCAAACGGCCGTACCCCCGGCGCCATTTCATCAATAGCAAGCAAATTCAGTGATTCAGTAAAAGGGAAAGTAGGAAGTTCTTCTGTTAGCTCAAAGTTAGTTAAAGACAAAAACAGTGATGTGTCAGATACCAGTCACACCAGTTCATCGTCAAGCATAATAATTTCGACGTCCTCGGAAAAATCTACCAAAAGTGACGCCGAAAAACATTCCAAGAAAGAGTCAGCAACCCCATCCACGGACGAGTCCAAATCAGATGGTGAAGCACGTGCACAAGCCACTGGCAGTAGCTTCAGTTTCGTAAAACGCCTTTCGAAGTCTTTCTCTGAAGACGAGGCGAGTAGTGACGCACAAGAAAGCCAGACAAAAGATCAACAGGTTACAGAAAAGAGCGATCCACTACCAAGCGATACCACATTGAAAAGTCAGTCGCCAGAAAAGAAGCCTGCCGCGTCAAAGGGTTCCTCTCTCATCGGCAGTGCACCAAGCAAAGCTATCTCCTCACTGTCGTCCAAGTTTTTTACTGGTAAACAGAACAACCAGAAAGACAAGGATAAAGATGCACTGAAAACTAACAGTAAACCAAAGGAGAAAGACAAAGACAGTTTCACAAAAACAGCTAGTAGTACTAGCCCAAAAACATCTTTAAAATATGGAACGAAATCGAGTGAAGCAAAAGACAAAGAGAAAGAAAAGGGTAGTTCCGTCTCGTTGAACAGGTCAACATCTTGTCCCAGTCCCAAAACCTCCTTACGTCATGTGTCCTTGAACAGTCGCGACAAGGACAAAAACGGCCTCTCGAGAAGCTCGGCAAACACCAGTCCAAAGTCATCTCTCAAACATATTTCAATATCAAAGTCTTCTCCAGACAGAAGCGGGTCTCCAAAGTCTTCGCCTAGCCCCAAAGCAAACGTGAGACCAACCTTTCCAAAATCTGCTGATAAAGATTCGGCAAAGGATTCCAAGCCGCCATTACCCCCAACAACTCATTCTACTGCCCAGACAGAGTTCGACGACAAGGCGGAAGTTGAGAAGCTTCGCTCAGAAATTGGCAAAATGGAAGAACAGTTCAAAGCATTGGAAGAAGAGAAGAAGTCCCTAGCGAAAGACAGTAGCCAGAAGGAAGAATATCGAAAGAGTGTGGACGACTTAAAAACTCAGTTGAAGCAATCGGAGAATAAATGCTCCCGGCTGGAATCCGAAAACAAGAATTTGTCAATCAAGTTAAAAGAACAAGACAAAAAGAAAATTGAAACAGATGCTAATAAAATACAGACGTCGAAAACACAGAAAGCCACTGAGGATGCTTGCGAAATTCTTCGCCAGGAGAACCTCAGTTTGCAAAAAGAACTCAGGGAACTAAAGCAAGAGATGGATGAAATGTATGACCAGTTTAGGGAAAGTGAGGCTGAAGAATATAGGGAACTGCACAAAGAATTGGAAGTCACCGCCAAGAACTGTCGAATCCTTCAATTTAAGCTGAGAAAGACGGAACGCCGGAACGACCAGGTTGAATCTGAACGACAACACTACGAGGACAAGATCCGGACTGTGCAGAGTCAGTTTGAAGATAATGACGCTAAACAGCACATCCGGACCCTGGAGGAAGAGCTCAAGATGGCGAAAGATGTTTCTGTTCGACTCAACGATGAGCTGGACATCCTGGAAGACAGGAGAGGTCGACTCGAGGAGGAGAACACAAAACTACAAGAAATACTGACCAAACAAGACAAGAAAGAATTTCGAATGGAGATGGAGATCGACAAACTAACGGATAGGGTAAGTAACACTATTTCTTTGTCTGTTGTGATTTGGATTTGTCTGAGAAACAAAATAGAGTAACTCGGAATACTTCAATTCTTTTAAAGTGTTCATTGATCGTACCACTGGCGTAATTTAATATATATAATCATCTACACCCATCTGTAAATGGATAAAGACATTCATTATTATTGTTACAACTTACATGATTGTTATAAATGTACATTTCAAATACAATATTAAAATGTGTGTTTTTAGTTTATTCTGAGTTACTTTGTCCATTTACCCTTAGAGTTAAACAGTGGATCATCGATGAACAAAAATTATAGTTTGAACTTCGTTATCACCTCGACCTATTGTTTAAAAAAAGAACAGTGGGAATTTGACGTTTATTTAGCAGGCAATCTTTTAAGTGGTGTTCTTGGCTCATGTGATAACTTAGAACATTACATTAAATACATTTTATGACACAAATAGTTTCAAAGATTAAATAATTTAAGTTAAAACAAGTAAAGTGTACACTTTTTTGCATGCTCTGATCCAGTTCAACACTCACCGTTCGGAATTCATAAATAAATAATATGCTTACCTATAATCACATTCTTTAATAAATGAATCAAGACAAATTCGTTTGCAGAATTACAACAACAACGACACTGACATAGAATGTATGTGGACCATCATAACTTACAACATAGTTCTGATCTAGTAAATGTAAATGATTAACAGATTAAGTGATTTAACTTATTAATAGCCGAAGAAGGCATAAATCTGTCAAACATTGAAATAATTTATTACATAATAATGACAATTTAACCGGTAAATAACTAAAGGAATGAAATCGTGCATAAGTTGAGTCAATATTAAAATAATTTATTAATTAATATTGAACTAAAAGAACGGACGGACGGACTGACGAACTAATGAATGAATAGACTGTTTTCATTTGGTGAATAAAAATATTCAAATATTCGAATTCAATAAAATTATACATGAATTATGTATGAATGAAGGGATTTATTTTAAAATGATTGAATTTTATCCTGTTATCAAAAATAAAAACATCGAACGTTATTTCCAACGGATGAGATACGATGGTAATAGTTTTCAACACGTGGTTGGCGGGCATTCCTGTGCCCTGGTACCGGTCGAACCGCATGTAATGAGCAACATGAAGCCGATTTATTGTAGCTTTACGTGCCATAGCCCTGTGACAGTGTAGTGGTGTAAATGACTGTCACGCTCCCATTTGAATGCAATAGCAGCAACCTGTTAGACCCCATTCAAATCAAACGAATAAGTCAAATCTGTTACGCACAAGCAACTTCAACAAGAATTGCGCCTTCTGTCTAAGGGCAGCATGTTTCGAGCTTACGTTCGTGATGTCGTACAAAGCACTGGACGAAAACCACATTTCCAAAAGAGCTATTGGAGTGATTGCACATTTGAGGTTGTGTAAGTGTGGATGTCAAGCTTAATGTTAACAATTCGCCATGTAAGTGAAATAACATGGGCATGGCGTTAAAACACCCACTCGCTAAATCAATTAATCTTCAACCAATCAATAACATTACTTTACAGGTCACAACAGTTATAACTTAAGTAGCATTAGTTTAAATCACCACTCTGTACATAATGAATATAGGATTTCCTAATATTAACTCATCTTTTGTTGATGTCAGAGATCTATAGTTTCTGGCACATTGCCAACAAATGTTATCGAACTAGTTAAATTGTTAATGAACAATGCATCCTTCATGTTACTTTCAACACAACATCGTGTCCGCCATATACCACTCAAAACACTTGCATTCCCACTTATGGTTTGTGTGACAGATTTGATGTGTGTTTTTATACATGAGACCAGTGCCGGATTTAGACTTGGTGAGGCCCTAAGCTATATAATACCCTGATAATCTGATAGGATAACCAGAGGTGAGGTAACATGAGAATAAAACCCAATCTTCTTGAGGCCCCATGCATATTGTGTGGCCCTAAGTTGTAGCTTATTGAGCTTACACCTAAATCCGGCACTGTATGGTACCTATACGTAACCACGTTTCGAACATTTGGATGAAGTTATCACATACTATCATACTTTGCACTGGAAGAACAATATTCTTCTAACTGAGCAAATACATGGCATCACATTATTTGGTTGTCACTGCTTGCTATTTGAAAACATCACGGCGTAAAATACAAATCAATCAATCAA
>JAVFBZ010195156.1:0-12876 GCA_032466195.1 Katharina tunicata | reverse complement strand
GAAGCAGCATATAAAGTTTAAAAGGAAGCAGCATATAAAGTTTAAAAGGAAGCAGCATATAAAGTTTAAAAGGAAGCAGCATATAAAGTTTAAAAGGAAGCTTAATATTTACCACAAATATAAGTAATGGTAAAACAAGAAAAGTATATCCTATAGCTGTTGAGAGATTTCCTCGCCTCTGTTCAGGTACAATATCAGAGGACTTAAGGTGGATGATGGCCAGGATAACAGCACAAACCACACCGATCAGAGCCACACACATCACAATCCATACAGGTATAAACACAATCTGAAAACATAATTATGTCACTTGTATAAACAATAATCTGACAACAACACAAAATAATATCGATCGTCCACAGGTATAAACACAGTCTGAATACATAAATATCAATCGTCCACATGTAACAACACAATCTAAATACATAATATCAATCATCCACATGTATTATGAACACAATCTGAATACATAAATATAATATCAATCATCACATCTCGGTCCGCAGGCATTAACACAATCTGAATACATAAATAATAACAAAGAAATAAACATTCTTCCAGCACCCGTTTTCAGCGCGTACAAGCTCTTCACACGGCTCCATCCATTAATCCATTTCACAGTGTGTTTGATATATTTTCGTCACACACAGGATTATATGTCATTGTTAGATGTTGACATTTTTTGTGTTATTTTGTATTATATAAATGAACACTGGATTAAAAATACACTATTTTCTATGGCACTGATTGACACACATTCTGATTACTCATGCAGACTCTTTTACACCGACATAGTTGTGTACATATCAATGTGTGATACTCGTTTCTTTCTCTGTGAATCCAAATTATATTCATGTTTTATCTTTGGAAAGCATTACAAAATAAATTTAAGGGATAAAAAGGACCTTAAATTTGTGAACCAAGATATCCAATTTATGAAACTCGCCAGAGGCTCGGGATAAATGAAAAGTATAATTCAAGTTTCATTAATTTGATATCTCTGGGTTACTCCATGTATCACATTTTCAGGTGAATACACTTACAGTATTCTTATTGGGCATGCATAACCAAGGTTATATCAAAAATGTGCTATTGTATGTACTTTTTATTGTACTTGTTTAACGACCAAATGAGAATTGCACTACTGGTAGGCCATATCTTACCACAAAACTCCACTGGACAATTCCATCAAACTTCAGAGCCAGGAAAATGTACTGGAGAATGTTCACAGCACTAAACAATTCCAACTAAAATAGACAAGAAAGAAACATTATTAAACGACATGATAGCAAGTTTCAGGTGTGTAAAGTTTCAATAACTCATGTCCAACTTGTTAACTTTAACTATTTACATATTCTAAAATCCTTAACAGGTGCTTATATATCAAGATTTGGTTGGCTTACTTTGAACAAATTACCATCCAGTGCTCAGTCAATAATCCCTTGTATCATTTGCGGCTCTTTGCGAGTGATATACCAGACAGTACATTACTAAGTACACAGCTGAGCGTCTATACTTATAGTGAATCCATTCCAGGTGTACAAAATGACACAAAACACATTGACTGAATGTTAAGTTAACTTTAGTTACCCTAAATGCTTGACAAATTCGACCCCCATAACAACTTTTAAAACTACATTTTATGCAAAGTGTAAGAAGTGTAGACATGCAATTTTGATTGATTGATTGATTGGTGTTTTACGCCACATTCAGCGGTTGCAATTTTGAACTTCAGACTTTAAATTACCAGAAAATGTCAGTTTTAGTTTCAAATTCACACTTAAACATTCAATAAATTAATTAAAGTTTGTGTCCTTAGAGGTCGAATTTGTTGAGGATTTAGGGCAGTCAATTTTATATACAAATCCATGCCTGATCTTGCACATGGTGGTTGTCTTGAGATGGTACATGTATTTGCAAAGCTCTGGTGGACCACCCATCCCTTAGAAAATTGTAACCTGGCTTGTATAGTTCAAGTGTCGCTTCACCTTTACGATTTGTTTGATTGAGGTTTCATGACGAAGCTAATTTTTTTACTCATTTCACACTGTACCAGCATTCGGGTGAAGGAAACCACCCTCTGTGTCATTGCCAACAAACAGATAATAACCGGAAGCAAAACAAAAAGCCTCATTAAATCAGCTTTATTAATATTCCCATTGAATAAACAACAACGAACAACTGGTATATTTTGGCATTTAATCTTTGGAAATCTCTTATTCCATTTTGACAGTATGTCTCGATTCTTGAAAATGGAATAAGAGATTTTTTTAAAGCTTGAATGCCAAAATGTATACGTTGTTTATTCATTATTATGTCTAGCCAAGCCGCTTCATACAAGTATCTATTATGCCCTTTAGCCCAGAGAGCACCAGGGAAATGTTTCACAAAGTCTTTGCTAATTTGCGAACACACATACATAAATTGTACTATGTCTAGGATGGTGTAACATGCACATTGTATAATATCAAGCTAGCTACTTCAGCTAATCAAAAATGCAAGAGGCAAATGAGATCGAAAAAGGTTTTAAAGAGTAAATACGAACTTCTTGAAGCATTATCCTTTACAAAAAAACATCAAAATTAGGTAAATCTTACCTCAAAAGAGCGTTCATGTTTGACAGCCCAGACACAGACCCCGATTGAAATTAGAGACATGAAGAAGAGGGGGATGAAGACGAGTGTCCATTTGTGTCGACCAGACTCCAGTTTATCACAGGCAAGTAATTCAAACATGAGAAGTAAGAGGTGGATTCCACTGCAGATCACCATGGCCTTGTACTGTATGTAACTCTCCCCATCTCCTCTGCCAATCAAAAACAGAACCCCAGTTCTTGGGTCATTATCATAAAAAAGCAAAGCAAAGACAAAGTGATCACCATGAATATTTTAGTCTTTTTAAGAAGACCTCTTTTTAGGTTATGCAGGAAACAAAACAGGGTGTCTCAGAACTTCACTCTCATTTGACCTTTTAATTTGAAATAGGGTGCCAAAGACACATCTATAGACACCTTCCTAGCTAACACTATGACCGGGAAACAAAAGAACACATGCCCCTTAAAAGCTGTGAAATTTTCTGTTTCTACAAATCTCCACACGAAAAGTCTGTCCCTGTTGTTCTTTAGTTGGTTGGCTAGAAACGCACATGTTACATGTATAACGTTTAATAAAAAAATCTGATGAAGGACAAATCTGACAAGCAAGCACCTGTACTGTGGGTTCCTCCACCAGACATAACTTCCCACTAGAGCTCCAGAGAGCACCACGCCTTTCCAGATCCATAGAGGTAAGAACACCAGCCAGTAACTCCATTCTGTAGTCTCATCTAACTTCAGGGCATAGAAGAGAACAAACAGTAGTAGACAAAAGAACACCAGAAACTTGCTGAAATATATGTAAACAAGAACTGTTATTGAAAAGTTAAAATCAGCATATATCAATCAAGTGTACATTGGTTTTGTTTTTTTTTACTGTTGAATGAGAACATGTGTCTTATTTTGAACAGTACAAGGAATGTGAATATTTAAAGAAAGAACTGAAAGATTTACACAATTGTGATTTCCAAGATTATAACACAAGCGCTGTATTACACAAGCTTATACATGTACAGGTATAATATATACATACTTAATATTAATCATTCTTCATTTATGCAAACAAATTTTGTAGCGTTATCCCCTTCTCCCATGACCTTTGAATTCAGGCAAACTTGGCAGGGTTTAAGTTGGATTGTCGGCTGGTGAGGAATGAGGATAAAGCAACGAAAATCTTGTTTGAATGGTAAAGGAAGCCAAGGCTTTGCTTTAGTATTCCACAGTCCATGGTATTGTTTCTTTCTTTCTTTGATTGGTGTTTAACGTCGTACTCAAGAGTATAATGTATTTCACCTACATGTATATGACGAATTTGCGGTGCAGGTGTATGGTGGAAAACCGGGAAGAAGCCTCGTGAAAATCACCCCACAAACTCCGCAGCCACCGGAAAACTTCCCTTATATACCTACGGTCCACAGGGGGGATCGAACACATTCCGGGTACAGTGAAGGGGGCTCCGTAGTCCAACGCTCAACCACGGAGCCACGGCGCGGCCATCATGGTATTGTTGTCATATTCATTTCAAATGTCATACTTGCACAAATTTGTGTGGTTTGCTTCGAGCAGAGCTATTCAAAAAAATTCGAATCTGGACCTGGGTGTGTAGCATTATCTGGTTCAGTTTACTGGGCTAATACTTTAAGACTTCTGATGGTGCAGATTCTAAATTTCCCTACAACAACTCAGTAAGACCATTTCTGTGCATGCGTGTATATCCTGTGTATTTGTTTAGTAAACAGATAACAGTAACAGTTTATGATAAACTGTTTCCAAGAGTTATTGTTTATGACCGTCGTTGACAATTTTCCCATTTTACTTGTCTGTCTCATTAATGATCCTGTGTGACAATTGCATGTTCTTACCTTGGGTTAAAATCTTGGAATAAATTTTTCAGCTTCATGTCTGCATCGGCTTTTCTGCGCCATTATATACTGTACCACAGAATGAATGTTATTGTCGTTTTCTTTTTCAGGCAATGCTACAATGTGGTCTTGTTCAGCAATAAATAATGTGATATCAATAAACGAAGTGGTATCGAGGCCGAATACAGTTAAACAGCCAATAAAAATGGAGAATATGTTCCGTTGACAAATGAAAACATACCACGGACTTATCTGACGTTTTGTTTCGGTTAATATTTCACTTCCGGCACAATTCACACTTGTCGTTGAAACGGATTCTTACAAAACTGATGACGATAAAACCACACATATTTTCATAATTGATCAATATGACTACACCTCAAGTATTTTTTTTTAATTTATAAAAACAGTGTGATTGAATGAAGACCGAGCGACATGACATTCAAGATATTAATGTATTAAAATCAAACAAAGTCCTGACTGCCATATCGCAACCATGTTTTAACTTTATACATCGCTATATTTTTGTGTGTGTTTGGCAGTTTTGAGGTACAGACGAACTTTATTATTTCGATTGTTTTCAATCACATATCTTAAAGCGATGTCTTCGCACACATGGAATCGATTGTTAAATAACTGTCACAAAGTCTTGCTCTAGTTATGATATTGTAAACACTTATCGATAGGCCCACTTTTCTCCTGATGACGACTTAATTAAAGTCGAAGTAGAGAACGTCAAAAGTGTTTGCCTATAATTCTGGTTTTATTGATTCCCTTCTGTTTACAGACTGTCAATCACTATGTGCAGAAATGGTGTATAGGCCTAACTAACAAAACCTACTGTTTTCTGTTGGACCGTTTGTATCCAGTAAGATTTCTCTTTGCCAGTCCAACATGTATTTCCATACTATATAGTTATTCTGAGGTCGAAAGAATCTCTAATGAATTTGAATGCATAAATTTAAAAAGGTATGCCGGAAGTAGATTTTGAAATACTGATTGATGCAATGGAATCAGGCTTTGACATTATGTCAGCAGTTAGTGATGGAGACTTGGATAGGCTGAAGCAACTTTTGGACAAAACAGACCTGTTGGATATAATTAATAGAGGTGATCAGAGAGGTCGGACAGCCCTTCACCTGGCAGCTTGTCGTGGTATGACAGAGGTTGTAAAGTTGCTATTAGACCACCAAGCCTCAGTTGATCACAGAGATATATATGGGAACACAGCCTTACATTGGTGTGGTCACCCAGAAATCATTCAATTGTTCATTGAGCATGGGGCCGATGTCTTAGCCAGGTATGCTATTATGTGACAGTGTATAATACCCAGATTATGTAGGTTGCGTGGCTCAGTGGTTAGCGCGTCTGACTGCAGATCCTTCTTCGATGTACCGCACAGGTTCAAGTTCAACTGAGGTATATGAGGGAGTCGCACGAGGTGACTTCGGCAATCGCACAGGCGGTTTTTACGAGGTTTCCTCCCGGTTTTCCGCCGTAATGAGTAGAGCAGATAAAGAGAATCCGTCGTCATATAAATGAAATACCTTTGAGTACGACGTTAAACACCAATCAAACAAACAAACAAACATTTTTGTAAAGGTTTATGTCAACTAAACTTCTTAAGAAGCTTTTATATTCAACTATTATATAATATACAATACGCTTATATATTTGCCAGGAACAATGTTGGTGCCACACCTCGGACAATGGCCTGCAGACGCGGAGTTTCTCAAGATGTGCTCTATATGTTTCATCAATATGAAACCAGCAATCCAACTTCAATCATTGCAGGTCCATCAAATTCAACCTCCCATCACAATACTGCTCGAAGGCAGGCAAAAGTTGCTGAGTGCCAGAGTATCTGGTATGAGTTCTGCTCAGACTTAGGACCACGTAAACTGTTCCTCGTTATCCTGACAATTCTTCTGCTGTCTTTGTATGTTGCATTCACTATAACAGGAATCACAAGACACATTGACTCGCGCGTTCCCATTTCATCAAGCTATCTACATAAAGTAGAACTCTAAATTTCATTAGGCTCGGTTCTTCTAGTGTCTAGATTTTAAAGTTGAAGAATGCAAACTCTCTTACTCTACGTTTGTAGTCTAAAAATAGATGTTGTGAATTTGAAGATTTAACAAACAAAGACCAGTCTGAATGCAGATCTTGCTACCAAATTATAGTAATACATCTTCTTTTTCTAGATTAAAACCTCCTCTATACATTAGTGCATGATAAAGAATTCAGAACAGACTGGCTTGCCTGTATAAATTGAGATGTTCTATTATGCCTTGTGCATGGAAGTTTATTTTTTGAAAATAAATAGAATGACAATATTATATGTTGTACTGTTTATAACATTAAAGTAACATTCGCAATCAAAAGTTCAGATTTTTGCACTATCACAGAATCTCATGAAAAATTGATATTTTTCTCAAGAAGTACAAGTTTAAGGCTTTCCAATAATTCCAACGTCAAATTTTTAGGTTGAAGGAGAGTTTATAATAACTAAAGTTTATAATAACTAAAAACTTAGTTTTCTGTCAGAATGTTATTATGTGGATGTGTCAATCAGCTGTCATAACTGAGCTGTACCTAAGATGTAACAATGCTACACCAAGTCAAACATTAATTATCCCCGCCCCCATCCACTATTCAAAATCTTAACTCATTCCATATAAGGTCATGAACCCGGCGAGATTAAAAGCTTTACTTGAAGCATACGAGGAAAAATGGCGGGCCTTCCCTACGCTGAATTCGAATTATTGCATGATTTCTCCTGGCTATTACTAGCCTTAATAATTTTCATTTCAAAGTAATTGTTTTAGTTTATGCACAAACTTTAAAGTTGGTTAAAATCGAGGCAGTGAGAATTTGTTGTAAAACTTTAATTTTGAGTGCATATGTTGCTTTAAGGTAGTTTAGCCCTCTGGCTAAGGGCAGTATGTTTCCAGATTATATTCCTTCTGTCATACTTAGTACTGGAGGAATATTATCTTTCCAACAGCAGCAACACTTTAATGTGTGACTTCTCATTTATGGGTTGGCTTGTGTTTGAGTCGCTGTCTCCTGTTGGAATACACTTCCGTCATATAAGTGAAATACCCTTGAGCCAGCGTTAAACACCAATCAATCATTCAATTGAGTATATCAGAAATGGCATGTGACAATTTCTTATACTTAGGCTCAATGATTGTTAAGCATTTCACCATATCATGAACCGGTTTCAATTATTGTTAACAGTCAAACATTTATGAGAAAGGATTTGTTTTATGTCATCTGAAAGGTTCTTTCAAAATGTGCCAGTGTTTGGCAGGAGGATGGGAGCTATAGGGCATCAGGAAGCTGCTTTGTGGTGGTCCTAAATTTAATGTCCTGTTGTGTTTTCTGGGTTTCTAGTGTTGTTTAGGGTGGTTTCCTTCACCCATTGGGCTTGCACACTGTTATTACAAAGATTTTAGTGAAATAACCTGAAGTACGGTGTAAAACCCCGATAAAACATTTATTTACCCATTGGCAGACGAGATTAACACATGGGTGATCACATATATAATGACTTCAGTAATACACCCATTGGCAGACGAGATTAACACATGGGTGATCACATATATAATGACTTCAGCAATACACCCATTGGCAGACGAGATTAACACATGGGTGATCACATATATAATGACTTCAGCAATACACCCATTGGCAGACGAGATTAACACATGGGTGATCACATATATAATGACTTCAGCAATACACAACATGGAAAGTACATTAATTTTATTAATGAAGATTCAATTTAAATTATATAGTAAGTTGTGCTAAAGCAAACTCTAAAGGACTTTTCATTGCACTTATCCACTTCCAAAAGGCAGAGATTTCTGCTAATATTCCACTTAATAGGCCTACTTTCTTTTTGGCTCCTGCACCAACGAAGTCAAAATTTGACCATCCGTCAAATTTCATTTCCAGAAATTTGATATACATATAAAGCAAGTGGGGAAACTGGCACCCTTTGATATTAAATACAGTGGCCCATAGAGGACATGGATATGTTTTTTCTAATTACATTTCAGTTTTCCTAACTACATTTCAATTTTTATAATTTCTACCCAGGTAACAATGTTTCTAATTGGGTACACATTACAAGCAAGTGGTGAACTGGTGGCACAAAAATTGGTTTCCATGGAAAATAAACTAATGGGAATTTGACAAAGTTAATCTTAAGCTTTGTTTTGGGAGCTTTACGTCAAAACTATTCGCCATCTATTCATGAAATGGGGTACACACATCAAGAACACCTAACTATTTTCTTTTGCTATTAGGGAAACGGTGGATTCTTGGGTCGGTTTTTCTGTACCATATAGCTATACTATGGAAGCTCATTGAGTTGTCGACGTTGACAACTCGAGATTCCATTTACAATCTCTTGAGTTTCTAATTAAAATCTTGAGTTCTCGACATCGACAACTCGAGATGTAAGCTAGAATCTTGAGTTGTTTATTTCTTATTCATTTGAAATGCACATTATGTCTATTTAATTTTCTGTCAATCACATGCGCGTTCATTAGAAAAATGTGTAAAAACAGCGTTGAAAAGGTGAATTTCAACAATTTTTGGGCAGACGAAGTGTTCCATAGTAGCTATTAACATTGTATGTTTAATATATATTTTTGTAAAGAGTAATATATATATATTCTTGGGGATAAATGTAGAGAAAGATATGTGTGTAAGATTTGTTTCTATTTCTTGTAATTCCTTATACAGTCCTACGAGGATTTTGATTCATTTGAAAGATATTTTTTATTTGTTTACTACACGAGCTTAAATATATTTATTGCAAAAATGCATTATATTTCATCCCTTGAAATACTGGTATGTAATGTTAGGTTTATTCTGTCTCTTATTGGCGTTTTGTACAATAAATAAATATATAATACAACTTCTGATTTTGAGTCACAAACACCACACAAACATACAAATTCTTTGGTTGCATTTTTTTTTCAAAGAACTCAATTTGGTAATACATTTTTAAACCGCTTCATGAACAATTTAATAAATATATAGATATTTAGAGCTCATATACAATTGTACAATAAATATATCAATCAGTTGAAGCAAACGCCAACTTTTAGAACATGCAGAAGTTAAGGCAAACATGTTGATGTTTTTAAAACAAATACAATTTGTCCCTGCGGGGATTTTTGATCTTTTATAGCAGGTGCAAACAGTATAAAAGCGGAACATTATGCCACGCTTATGAAACTAACAACTCTTTGATGTTTGGTGCAAGGAGCGTATTGTGAAAGCGGGACATTGTACCAAGCATTAAGAACTAAAAACTGGTAATTCTAACTCCCAAAATAAGGAATCCTCCCTAGGTTAAAGTTCTCATGACCCGCAAGTGTGAGTGACAGACAGCCATGAAAACGACATTTTATATGTAGATTTCACAAGGTTAAGAAACTGAGCCGACAACTCTATAATAAAAGTCTAAATAAAATCTCGAGTTGTCAACGTCAACAACTCGATGGCCCCAATGAGCTTCCACACTATACAGATGATTTGTTATCCGTGATCCATCGATGATGTGGTACCAACTACCACGCATAAGATGGAAAAGTTTGGGTGACATAATCGGACTGTTTTGATGCCTCTACAGTGACGGGTGGTTCTGCGATGACATATTTACCTTCAATGCTGACATATATATTATTAAGCGACACAAAGTGTAGAGTAGGCCTATAGCTAATCCGTCGAACGAACTTAATTGTTGACATATATAGATGTAAATTAAAATGGAGCAGTGGGTGATTGAAGGGAGCTCAAAGCATCGTAAGAAAGTTTATATGTTATACGAGTGAACTTCAGATCGCTGATATACTTTCTAAGGGATAGTCAAAGGTGACGCTGTATAGTTTATATACAATCAGAAGTCCATTAATTCTACAGAAAAAGAATATATTCGTCTTGTCATATATATACTACCACGCTGTTGAATATAGGCAATACGTCTCCTCTCTTCAAACAACTAAATATTTCCTAATATATGAACCCCATTCATAAAGAAGTAATCCTTAGATTCGCACAGCATTTATACTTGTACCACCCAAACCAAATATCTGTCCCCTTTTCTAATTAACGGTCGATCTTTCGATGTCTTCAAATTTAAGCCGACCTTTTGAGAACGATCTTTGGGATGAGATAGAAATGTGTCCAATAAATTAAGAAGTTGTTATCAATACAAAGGCTCTTTTCGTCTTATATTGAATGGAGGTAAAAAGGAAGTCTTGAAAAAAGAAAAATTACGTTATGATCATTTCTTACTCGAAGTTGTTTTCACAGCGATATGCCTATGTTTAAATAATTCAATGTTATTTCACCAGTTTATTTTGATCCATATAATACATCTGTCATTTGTTAATGTTCACATTTATTGAAACGACATATATGACTGTAATGAGATCAGTGAAGTCTCTAAACATGATGACGGATGTGACCATGCACTTCCCTGCAGTATTAGATATACATACACGAGTGTGATGCATGGTGAGATAAAAAAAAAATTGAGAAAACTCAATCAACATGTACTAGCTTAAACAATTATAAATATAACACAAGGCTTTGATGGTACTTCAAATTGGTTATATATGTTTAGTTAAAAATATGTTAAATAAGTATGGTTTTGGTGAAGTATGCATGGTTGTTCCCTGGCAGTGTTAAAGAAAATATTTTATTGTACACTTTTCAAACAGAGACTAGTGGATTGTCAGAATCAGGATTAATGGGTGAAAGACTCGCCAACACTATTAATTTACAAATATATTGTGACCGATATGGGTTTTGAAATATATTTAGACAAAATAAGAAACGGGAAACATAGAAGAGCATTGGCTCAATTAAGAACATATGCTGAAAATTGAATCTGGTCGTCATGGCAGCGCTCGAGTGCCACGAAATATGAGTCTGTGAAATGTGTAATAAACAAGAAGTAGAAAGTGAATATCATTTTTTGCTGATTTGTCCTTATTATTCCTCTCTCTGTGAAGTGTTCATTAAACCGTATTACAGGAAAAGGCCAAGCATGTTTAAGATGATTGAGCTATTATCTTGTAAATCATTAAGTGTCTTATGTAAAACTGCCAAATGTGTGTATATGAAGGGTTTCAGATGCGCCAGTCCCACACTTATAACACAGTTTAGTTATTCTCACGATTGTATCCCTACCTTTTTTTGACTTTTTTGTCATAATTTGTTTTATACTTTATCAACTGTCTCCATTGTTGTGAACTGTTGTACACCATATACTGTTCGCCAATATTTGATGTATAATGTAAAACAAGGATCAAATAATGAACTTGAACTTGAACTTCTGACCAACCATTGCTAAAAACAATACGTTGACACAAGCTGTGTACTTAGTCAAAGCCTTCAACTAACTATACATCCTTCTCATCATATGATTGTAAAAAACACAGTTTTTTGTTTGTTTTTTGTTTTGTTTTGTACATATAAAATAAGCTTGTCTCCTGTTGTATATCATACGCTTGAAAACGATGTTAGAATAGACATCGAAACGTTGCAAACTATATAATAAACCAGAAGTTGTCATCCATAATGCCTTGTGTTATATTTAGTACCTCAACTTCTATATGCCTCTAAAACAAGTTAAACAATTCTAGACATTATTATAATATTACAATGTTTGCAATATTTCAACAAAGTTTGTATTGCCCTTTTTGCTACAATTTTCGTCAACAAAGAGTCGTTTTCTTGCAAAGATCTTGCAAATTGTATTTATTTTACAATACATTTTATGTTATTGGCATTGTTTGTATTCAGTCTCATACAAAATGTATGATTTCTACCACATTTTTACAAAAAAGTATGAAATGCTGTCTTCAAAAACATTTATTTTCCCGCTTTGTGATTTAAACTGAATCCCATAATATATAGGCGAGGTATACCAAGGGCATAGGAAGCTCCGAAAAGGAGGGAACGTGGAGAATTGGAGTTTGTCTGAGTAGGCCTACTGACATTTAGGATTCGATCATAATAATAATGGTGTAAATTTGTGGATATCTGGTAATAAAGGCATATACACTATCTTTGCTGACAAAACTGCTGATTTAATTTGTCTCGGTGCCAAGTTGGCTTCGTCAGCTAAATATACGGGTTATCTGACAACCGGAAATAAACTTTGCAAACGAAAACGCGACTCTATATATTGTCGATTTGCAGTCGAATTAGTATAGAATGTGATTTTTTTGTGCAACAAGATCGGGGAAATGTTTGGTAAACTATGCAGTTTGAATACTTGAAATGTGGGCGTTGTAAAGACGATATGTTGTGAGGAAAATAGTTACAGCCTATTTGGGGGGGGGGGGGGGGGGGGGGGGGGGGCCTGGTGTTTTAGGGGTTGTTTTT
>JAVFBZ010195145.1:0-14213 GCA_032466195.1 Katharina tunicata | reverse complement strand
GCAAAGTTTAGGAGTGTTTATGACTGGTACCTCCAATGTTTGAGCTAGGCCTATTTTGGGGTCTCTTTGAAAGGCCCAAGGGCCCACACGAAGCAGCTGCGCCCCGGCAAAAATCACTTTCTGTATATTTCATATTGATATCTGAATACTCCACAGCTTAGCTATTGGTACCTCGTTCGTATGACCAAAAGGCCCTGGACTCCCGGTCTATAAGGCCCGTTCACACGGCAACATTTAAACCGGTTTAAATACCAAAGTGGTTTAAGCCGGGTTGACGTTGCCCGTGTGAACACACGCTATGATGTTTTAAAGCCGGTTTTATTCACCCACTTCATATATGTGGCTTTGAGCCGGTTTCAACATTTAAATGCATACAACGTCACATTCACGTTGCTAAAGTTAAACCTGTCAGTGAGGACGGACAAAGCTCTGAGCCGACTTAAAGCCAGTTAGGACAGTGGTCGTGTGAACGGTGTCTTTTCAAAACTGGCTTAGAATTTAAACCGGTTTAGATTTAAGCCGGTTTAAAATGTTGCTGTGTGAACGGGCCTTAAAAGGTTGTTTATCCGCTAACTGTCCGAGGGGAATTCCCACATGATATACTTTTGTGCCTCATTGGAGAAATGAGTTTAAATTTGATAAAAATGTTTCTTAATCTTCATGTTAACGCCCATTTAACAACAGTTAACATCTCGTGACATAACATTGCAAGAACGCGGACGTAACATCATCGAACTATGAAAGGGGATTTCGGCTAAAAGTTGAATCCCCTTATTCCCCCTATATATAGGCTGTTAGGCTAATAGGGCTTTGAGCAACCGACCACTGAACGTTTATATTGCATCTGGGATATACTATATCCCAGATTGCACTATATAGCATTGCAGTTAGTCTAGATTTGTAACCTTTATTAAATCGATAAATGTTATCCAGGCGCTATATTGCTGTAAGCAAAAACCTGGTAGGCCTATAGGTTTTTTATATTGTAAACTAAACCCAGTAAAACGTACTTATAATAAGCTAACTTTGTAAAACAACAAAACAAACTATAACCCCTATACAAATTGATAATACACTTGTTTTAAAAATTGCGCTGTCAATAATATTAGCTGTATATAAAGGTGTTTAGAACAAGAAAGTAACAGTCGCCTTTTTAATCAAGGGGTATAACTCTAATGGCAAACCTCATCCACTATTAAGCCAGGGACTATATAGATTCGCGTTATTTTGCTGTCATCACTAAGATGTGCGCAGTATATTCGATGACTTCCGAGTGCGTGTATTCTGCTAGTCAAAGAGTAAAATGTGCAACATTTATATGATCAATATTATTATATTAGTATAATTTTAATACTCTAGAGAATTACGATGAGCCAAAATAAAAAAATTGTTTCTATCAGGCATTTCACCAGATTTGACGTTGCTAATCTATTCACAATTAAAAACCTTTTTACGACCTATTTACAAAATAGTTTCTGATATGAAGTGCCTCTAAATGTATGAAAAGTTAAACGAGAAACTGCGAAGGAAAAAATATAGGCCTATATAGAAGAACAATCAAGTGATAAATTAGCTTCTCGGCCATGTGCCTTTTAGTACAGGGCTATATTTACGTGCCGCAAAATTCATTTCACGTAAAACACACACCTTCACAATTGTGTAAGCTTAACCGATCCGATTATCTATCGTTAAAAATAAAAAGTGAAACCTCAAAATGCCTTTTTCCATTTCCACGGTGTTGAAAAGTGATAATAAAGCGGGAACTCACTTTTTTTTCTCTCGAAGTTTTTGTTTTTATTACCTCAGTATAGTCTATCGCAGCGTAACCAGCCTTTACAGTACACGGGCAAAAATTGGTGGGTCTGAGTCGGGTTTGATCTGGTTCAGATTTATGTTTGCATTTACACGGCAGAAAATGGTGGACTTAATCTGAAGCGGATCAGAATTGTTCGATTTTTTGGACCCACCAAATGTGATAGGTGAAAAATAAATACAACCTCAGGATTAAACTGTAAAAAAATATAAAAAATATATTTAAAAAAACTGCGGAAATTTTGTTTCAGAATGTTTTAAAAAATCTAGCATAAACATGAAAAATAACATGAAGCATGCTATAAAGTATTACATTACGTACAAGTGATATATATAGGTATTTGGTTACTATCTCATGCATTAGTTTTTTCACTAACATACTTATCTTTTAATCTACGTAGTTTTGTTATTCTCAATTTCCAGCGAAAGCAAGACCTGTTAGCAAAGACCTTAAGTGCAAAGTTGATCGAAATAATTATTTTACGCATCTGCGTCTATCAGCTTGTCTATTTGTAGAAAGTGTAAACATTAATCAATGTAAACTGGGCTTGTTTATTTTTCACTTTTACACGTCTGTAACAATTAATCTATGTTTTACAATACAAGTCCTCGACCATTCAATATATTGATATGATAATAACACATGACCTATCCTATTTTTTTTTATTGTTAGACCTATTGATGGCTTTGGTAGAGTAATATGAATGACTACCGGTATGTTTCCTTTGCGCGAAAATTTTTCCATCAGCGGTAAATTGGGTCATTAATAAGGTCAAACGAAAGAATATAACTTTCAGGAACAATTACGTTTTTTTCTTGAGCACCGCCTATGTCCAGCTATTAACTACAGCTCTTTGTGTTGATGTATGTCTGCTCTAGATAACTGAGCTATAGTTAGCCCAGGTCCGTTCGGTCATCGATATAAAAATAAAGCCCATATCCAAGCCCTCCAGCTTGTTGTTTTGAAAGTTGGTTCGCGTCTGACAAATATAGGTCAAATCGTTCACGTGTCTGGGCTGTGATCGAGGGGCTCGCTCTAAGTGATCACTCGTGAACCAATCAAAAGCGCGTAATACTGCCTCACAAATTTTGATTGGTCAATCTAAGAGGGTATGTCCAGAAAAAAATAACACTCCACGATGCAACCGAAATGAGCTAAGAAGATAGTTGTATATTCCGTCATTTCGCTACGTATTTTCAGAAGATAAAGTAATTTAAAGAATATGGTGCTGGATGGGAACTCCGTGCATTTAATCGCAGGCGGGTAGGTTTAATTTATTGTGTTGTCTGCTTGAGCTAATCAACCTTGGACATGCTTTTTGGGGGAGAAATGGGGATGAGGCTGATTTGTTTACATCAAATATGTAAAATGTCTGATCTCGTGCACCAGTTCCTGAAATTATCATTTCTTTTGTTTTGATTGCTGTTTCAGTGGAGATTACTGTTTATCATTTGTGTACTTTATTATGATCAAGGTATGTTTTATAATTTTGATAGTCCTTTGACAATGACATTCGATGACAACACATTCTAAGTGTGTCGTCTTGTCGTTGTAGGCTGATGACATAGACATTATCTTTTGCATCTCGGGATTTGTACCATTTTCAATACATTATTAACTATTAATAGCACAATATCGATTTCTCTTAGATATTTCTGTATCAAAACGTAGAACACCAATGTCAGTCTCACTCTGTAGCACTTGCAGTGTTACAATTAATGCCTTGATATAACAGTAACACTCTATTTACATGCCAAAAATTAGTATTCAGTTAAAAACATACAACAACAACATTTTGTCATTTCAGTAAAATATCTGACAAATGGTCAGATTTGACTCAATCAAAGCTTGTGGACAAACATTAGACGATAGCGAGAATTATACGTCTGAGAGTGCCCAGTAACACCCAAGAAATTGTGGGTTGCTTTTAAGGGTGTTTCTTTTCCATTTAACACTGACCATGCAGCATTGTTATATAACTGAAATACCCTTGAATAAAATGTTAAACACCAAGCAATGAATAAATAAATACAATTGTAAGGATGACACCTGACTCTTACCTTTTTGAGGACATAACCTTATTAGGTGCTTTATTTATTTCTGAGGTAACAGTCGAGTCCAACTATTGAGGAAAGTAAAATTTATTTCTGCAAAGTTTCAAAATCAACGTTGGGACACAGTAACATTTCAGTTTGGGTAAAAATCTGTTTATTATAACGGACGCAAGTCGAGCACAAAGTAGATATATTGTAACTGTAATTTATATACAGTATCCTGAAATGCTGTTGCTTCCTAATTTTCACTTCAAATAATTTCAAATCACATGTGCAGACAATATAATTTAGTTTCAGTTAATAATCAGCTGGATATAGGCCTATAGGGCATGTCTCTATGTAGGAGTGTGTGAAACAATAACATGCATCTGTCGTTACTCTTAAAATAAATAACTATTATCACAGTTATTCTGACACAGATAGTGCCATCGAAAACAAAAAACAGTTCGGACCAGCTTGTAAATTAATTATTGCGTAACTGTTCGTGTGAAGCTTCTGCTCTATTCTCACTTCAGTTCTCAATCTAGAAGTTACTGACCCAGAACTAGATAAATGTAATGCAGATCTGTGAGGATAGATAATAGACAACCTCCTACATGTACTTGTACATGTATGCACACGTATCATTATGTTGGTGTGCAACTGGTCTACTCACTGTGATTAGAACAGGGCTTGTATAAGTTGTCTAGCTCAGCAGATGAATGCCTTGAGGTATATTAGCTGTTCCCAAATTAAGGAACAGAATGGAATGCCCATGTTTGTTCTTCTCCTTCAAGTATGATATTAACATCATGATCACGTATATACACATTATGATACAAATATACGGCCACATTTATTAAAGCAATGGTCTGCACATCGCCTATATGTAACGTCTCTGGGCAATTAAACTAGTTATGATGTAGGTAGACGTAGTTGCTTGGTGGCTCTCTCTGGCCTGGTACCAGTAGTGGCCATAGTGTTAGCCAGAGGGGTGTCTTTCTCACTGTCTTTGAGACACCCTGGAACCTATTTAACACACCCTAATTCAGTCAAATTTAACATGGGAAAGATAGGAAAAATGTCAAATGAGACACCCTGTTTCTGTGAAAATAGGGATTTGAGACACCCTGTTTGTGATTTCTGGCTAATACTATAGGTACCACCCGACTAAGGGCATCATGAAGCTGATAATGTTTTGAATGTCCTGTTTTGCTTCCTGGCTTTGTCCTGTGTTTTTATTGTTTGCTGTTATTGATGTTAAAGTTTTTATTATTCACTCATCGGCTAATAGCTCCATTTCAAAGAAATTATGCTACTCAGGCCTTTTAAAACAATTTGTTTGTGTGTGTTGGTGGGTGTGAGTCTCCTGTGCCCTCTGAGCTAAGGGGCACAGGATGCAGATTTGTTGTGCCAGTTGTGTCCTGTTTTGTTAAAGTTATGTGTAAATGTTTTGTCCTGTCTTGCATCTTACCACCGTCGTTTATGGTGGTTTCCTTCACTGCTTGAGCTGGCACGCTCTCATATAACTGAAATACTTGTATGTAACCTTTGGTACGGCATAAAACCCCTATCAATCAATCAATCAATCAAACAATCAAACAAACAAACAAATCAATCAGATTATAGCTTGTCCTTTATAGTTTTGTCCACATGTGGAAATCTGCCCGTCTGGGAAAATACCAGTACTGTGTCAAGATGTTGAGAAATTTAATCTTTCTACCATTTGCATTTATCCGTTACGTATTTATCATTCAGATCTGAAGTGTTTTGTAATTAACCTCAATACTTTCTGCACAGTAGAAAATGAACATGTAACACTTGTCCGTATATAATTATAAACAACTGTAACACCAAATCTGATATTTCCTGAGGAGTACTGAACAAACTACCATGTACACATGCTATTTGAAAGAAAAGTGCAAAATTCAAATTTATATTCAGAATATAGATTTATTTTGTTTTGTAAGTAAGTAAAATTGGAGGTTTTTAATATATGTTGTAGGAGACTACATGTGTCTAAAGAAACGTGTCTGTCTGAGAGTTTATCTTGCCTGGTGTGATTTGGCTAATTGACATCACACACTAGTGATATATATGTACAGTACATTATGTAGGTCTGGAATCTAGGTCAGGAATGTAGGTCAGAGGCCATGTGACAAAATGTACAAGGCAATGTCAGAAATTCGTTTATGACAGTCAAACATATGGTCTGGGCTTAATCGTTTCATCTAGAGAAGCATGACTAACAGGGTCTGAAATTATTATTAGATCATGGCTAAGTTAGGCTCGTGAAAATCAATAATTCGAGGAGGCCCTGGTCGGGTCCAAACAAAAGACTGTCTTGTGTATTTTTTTACGCAAAAACAAAATTGTATGTACATGTAAGATCTCCAGATGATATTGAATCTTGATTTAAAGTAATAGTCATTAGTATTTTAACCTCTAAATGTTCTTACACTTAGAGTTAATAGAGTTACTAGACTCTGAATAAATTAAGTGTACCTTAATTAAGGTGTGTTATAACTTGTGGTTTTATCATCCACTCCTTATGTATTAACAGGTACAGCCTAAATCCATCCCATTGTCTCTACACCCGGTACTATGGTACTTAGGCAGGGTGATTGATAAATGGAGACAACGCTCCAACCACTCTAATGACACTATATGATATGTTATGTAAGAAATAAAAATGTAAATTCCTCGTAAATATCAGATAACGTTTAGGCACTTGCAGTAAAACTGGTCAAATGTTACAATATTCCAGTTGTCAATAAATGAAAATGAAACAAGTAATAAGTCAAATGTCATACAGCCGTTACATAACAGGTATATAGGTTATTCAGCATTGAAAATAGGATTTACCTGCAAATTTCTAGACATTTTTAATCAAAAAGAAGTTCTGACTTTAAAATTGGACAATAAACTTTACAATTGTTATGAACAAGAAACATGTAGATCACATCTGAAACAACAAACTAAGTAATCAATAAAAATAACTTTCAGATAACAGAAGTTATTGATTATTCTGTAGTACAAATAGGACATATACCCTATATCACCTAAAATTTCGTCCATGAAGTTAATACTTTGGAAGCTATTTTAAGGACTTTAAAATAATGTCTGGGAGTCAAACAACAGTTTTACAGTTAAAGGAGAATCTGGATTTTACAATACACTTTAATTTGTTTGTTGCATGCTATAATACTTCCACAACTTGCAAAAAGGTGAGCATTATGCATGGTCGGAATTATGGGTGATTTACAGTACACTCTATTATGTTTCAGAACTGGGTCAACTTAAATGAAGCAAGCTCCTTACACTGACAAGGTCAATGTCAGGATGCTATATATGTTAAGCTATGTTATTAGGGTTCAGCTTGTTATAATGAGCACACACAAACTCAACATGAGATTGACATTAGAAAACTTCCTAGCAGACTTCTAAGTTCTTAAGCTCACTCTTCCCATACAGAACACACAGCCTACTAAATCTTAAATGCCATGTGGCTTGTTTTCTTAAATAAAAAAAATTAACACTAATAGTTTCTTCCATGTTAAGTAATAATATAAGCTGATATATCTTGTAGATGATACAACATGGTAGACTAATAACAAACAGAACAGGGGATACATTGTACTTTCAGAAGACTTGGTTAATCGTGACTCACTTCCGTTATCTCCCTTAGCGATTTTTGATGGCGATATCTAACCTTGTGTGTATTGACTGGCTATTTTGTCAGTCTTTGTCCCCAAAAAGTGGGGTAAGAGCCGAACCACTCTGTAATTAGCACGGTGTGATTCAGAAATGAACACAATATATAAATCTGTAAACAACTGTACCATTAGCTGCTGCATCAGTGGGATAATAATGCTGTAAGCAGGCAAGATGGCCATTCAATACATCAACATTTCGTATGAAAATTTCCATTCATAATAAATGACGTCCCCCTTATGTAGGTTTAACCTGGGATGAGGTCATCTACAATAACAATTGTTGTCCAGATCTATTAGATAACAAGATTAATTTTGGGAAATTGACCAAAATTGTAGGTAGAGGCATCAAAATATATAATGTGTTTTTAAGTAAGAAGTGGCTTTTTTCTGTTTGTTTACATGACATTTTGTTTGGCCTTCAGTGCCAAATACCTGACATTAGTGTTTGCATACAGATCATGTGACATTATTTGAAGAGAGGTGTTGTTGTTGTTTCTAGGTTGACATTACCGGAATGTGTAACCTTGACCTTGACTGAAGTTGTGATTATTTATGTAAAGTGAATGAGTACATGGTTAGAGCACATGATACAGTACAACCACTGAAATCATCAGTTTAACGCTTGAACATAAAGTAACAAGATAAACATCTAATGGTGCAAATGTTTGACATCAAGTTGAAACATATTCTGATAATTCATGTGGTTAGAGATTAGAGTAATCAGCTTTTGAACTTATGTAAGGAAACACTGTAGTGTAGTACTAGCTAGTACATGGTTTACATTTTTAAGGAAATACTTGTATATTTAAAATCAGTACTAACTCAACTGACAAGTATCCCCTGTTGAGTGGTTCCGCTAAGCCGAGGTAGTTCTGTTATTCAACTCACTGATGTCGTGATTTGAAGATTTACTAACAGTACATCTTCTACGCAGTCAATTAATATCATTCAAATTTAAGAAAATAAAATTATTTAAAAAAACAAATTTTAATGACACCCAATATCAGACATTCTCTGTACTCATTAATTTGCTTCTAACATTATTGATTGAATACAACAAACTTTTAGCAAAACATTCCTGGTGATTATATCCTTTTGGACCTGTTATGCAAAAATTATGATGGCCTTGGGGTCTATAGAAGCAAGCCTGACGAAATTATATTTTGCATTAAACTAAATAATCAATTGATAGTTTGTGGCAAGAAATTTATTATTTATTATTTATATCAGAGTGCATGTCAAGCTCAGTGCGTTTTAATTTATATCTACATAATCATGTATCTACATTAACTTTGTGTTGTTGTTGTTATTTCAGTGTTGGAGGGACAGTAGGAGCCGTATTGACATGTCCCCTAGAGGTTGTCAAGACACGCCTCCAGTCCTCAGTGTCGTTATTCCGACCTGTCTACGTACCGTCAGTTAATTTGGTCACAAATGGGACCCAATGTGCCAATCTCAGCACGCTGTCGTCACCACGTGAAATCCTCATCTCCTCACACGCACACCACCATCACAGAGTCTCTACAAACCTCTTCTACTGTCTCAGGTAAGAGCAAAACTGCGTTATTCTTGTGTCCCCAAGGGCTGGAAATCAGTGCCAGCGTGAAATAAAATTATAACTTTTACAAGAAAAATAATGTTATGTTGTCACTGTGAAGGGAGCAAAAGTACATGTAACATAATTCGTGAGATGTTTCTGGTAAAAAAAATCAAGCTTGTCCTCTAAAAAATCACTAAATTTTTTTCCCTTTGTGTTAAAAGTGTGCTGTAGGAAAAACTTTAATTAATGACAAATTGTTTTAGGCATTCCATCCCATGGTTACGGTACAACATGTATCTTTTAAATATTTCAACCCCTGGGAGCCAACCCGAGCCCCTGGGCTTTCCAAGCTTAGGGATATCAGACAGGAAGATAATTGATTATGACATTTATTATACATGCATAAACATAATAGGTACCTTAACTCGTAGTTATATATTTGCATGTGAAAGCATTAAGAAATTTAACATAGAATCTCATTTGGGGGCAAAAAATAGAACCCACCCAGAAGTCGACGTTAAGTTAATTTAATGAAAATGTTTTGTTTCTGTTGCAGGCATATTATAGAAACAGAAGGTGCTCGGGGTTTATTCCGAGGCCTTGGTCCTAATTTAGTGGGGGTGGCCCCATCCAGGTAAGCTTAAAATAAATCAGTATTAGTTGTTGTTGTGAACACATTCAAGGCTGGAGTAGGCCTATAGGTACTGAGAATTTTTAAATAATTTTTGTAGACTTTAAAATTGGTGGATTCTTTAAGATGTATTGCACAAAATGCAGCTGGACATTTTTGCAGCAGATATACAAAAACAAATGTTACATGTTATTGAAGATGTCAACAATCAATATAATATAGCACAAGTACATGGCGGGATTAAAGTCCCTAGGGATTTGGTTTATCCCGTTGAACAAGAATACAGAATGGTAAACATTAAATATCATAAGGAAACATCAGTACATAAATACACACATGCAAACACACGCACACAAACACACGCACACAGGCTCATGTCCTGTGCTAGACATAGTTGTTGATGTTAAGGGTTTATTTCACCTATTGGGCATGCATGGCATTATATGAGCGGAATAACTCTAAATACAACATTTAACCCTGCCCCCGCGCCAGCCCTTCAAGCCAATGGATGATTGCTGGTATTTGTAAATAGATATTAGCTTCTGCCCAGCACCAGAAAGAAGTAAAGTTGATTACAAAGTAGACCACAAAAAATCTTCACAGTCTGACATTTAGTCTTTCTATTGATAAAATTGACCCCAATAGAGATTACTTTACTGTCAGAAATGTCATAGCTATATATACATGTAGCTGCATGCATTTGGTGAGTCATTGAAAACACACCAGCGACACTACAGACCTTAAGTATGGCATAAAACATCAATCAATCAAACCCATTACAAGCTTACAAAAGAGAAGGTAAAAACATAATATTTTACTGTAACACTGATGCTCCTTGATCAAAAGTAAGTTCCTTCAGGTCAATTTTTTTAATCACTGATTTTGCAAGAAAAGGCCAGTTTTTGTGAGTGTTTCAGTGCATTGCCTAACCTGGCCCCTAATGATTGAAATTACAGCATCAAAATCTACAGCAGAATTTTTTTTTTTAAATATACCATGATGTGAGCATGTGTACATACATGTATGTTTGTGCTACATACATGTGTGGGGCTGTCTGGGCTGTTCTGCTTTTGTATATCTCTTTTCTTCCCAGTACTGAGGTTAGTAGATATATCTGCTTGATTATCTTTACTCCTACTAAAATAGCTACAGCCCTTTGTACAGAGCAACCTACATTTTGCTGCTGGCTGGCTCCTGTACTTTTAAGCTGGTGTATGTCATCCTTTTAGTCAGCAGGGTTTGGCCCTGTTCCAAGCTGCCTTGAATTTCCTGTTCTTAATGCATATCTTTTGAAGGGTACTGAGAAGTGACCAAGAATCATCCGAATGTAACACAAAGTGGGCATGATCACATAGCAATACCTATTTTAGCATGTAGCTGGATTTTCCTGTGGGTTATAACTTATTTAACCGAGTTAGGCTGTGTTCCAAATTGCCTGTTCTAAATACATACATATAGATTTGAGACTATAGACTAGTGTATGCAATTAAATTGCAGGTGGTTGAATATAAATGGCACAATTGAACTACGGCATCAAGCGAACTAGGGCATCAATCAGACAATCAGGCAGTCAATATGTATTTTGGGGACTGGGTTGACCAAAACGGACATATTGTTGAAAGCCCTTTCAGATTCTTTTGAAGAAGTTTTCTTGTCGTCGTTGATTTTTATGATGCAGTAATCGTGTTATTTGTGTATACATGTACATGTAACATTGTAAAAAATAAGGAAAAAATCTGTCTAAAGTGATGCTTGAAGAGTCTGGAAGAATGACATTTGTAAGTCTAGGCATAGATTTAAAATTGTGTATCCCAAAACATTTAAAGTGGCTAAAAATCATAAATTCTACATTTACAGCCATAAATTATACTTTTGTAAACACCTTCTGGCCTTGACTTGAGGATGTCATAGCCAGGTATGACTCACCTGTGTGCACAGCAGCACAGGTGCATTGTGAATTGTTGTATTATGTTTATTGTTGTTTTGATATTGTTATTATTATTTTTACCAGAAGAGCTACTTGAATATAACTGTACATGCATCTACTCCATGCTATCATTATAACACTATCAATTGGCCTTGACCTGGTGACCTGTTCAACCAGCCGTTGACCTGATTTGCTGCTTGACCCTAGTAATAAGTGATATGTTGATTTTCTGAGTAGTCCCTATTTAGTACAGATTTCCACTATTTTTGACACCCTCAGGCAGTCAGCAAACAACCTGGTTACTCTTATCCTACTATACTGGTCTAACATTAGTTTTCCGTCAGGGCTGATATTTGAAGTGACTTCACATTATTTGGTTTTGTACCTTGTCACTGCCTGAGCTGGGAAGCAGCCTAATATTTTAATTTACCTACATAATATAAGTCTAATACCTGAGCACTGTGTTAAACACCAATCACTATTTTTGCTGTCAAATACAAAAAAAAAAGCTACATGTAAGACTCATTTAATATCATCTAGTTGTTTTAGGAGAGAACATGAATAGTGCATTGAAAATCTATGAGGAATTTATAATTAATGATAAAGATCATAAGGGAAATTTATAAAATTGAAATCAAATTATTTCACATTTGAATTTTTTTCTTTAGAACAAAAGGTGGAAATTTGCCATTGACTAAAGCATTTCTTTAACAGAAGAAAATCCATCACATATTATGATGATGTTAGTGGAGTTATTTACTCTTTAGAGTATATTGCCAGAAATGAAAAAGCATTGTGTTAAACACAAATCAATCAATCCAACGGCCTGTGTTAATCATCTAAAGGTCTGCCTCTGCGTGTTGGCAATTGATGGCCATCAACAAATTGGCTGACAATGTAATAGTGTGGGCTAAGACAGTTTCAAGCTCAGTTTAGCTCAGTTATGACATTTGAGAGTCACAATGCAATAATTATCAACAGTCCATAACTACTATATAGTAACAGCCATATCATTCCCATACATACTGTCCTACATATATTTCATATGAACAATTTTTACTTTGCAAACAAAATTACAAAGAATGCAAGATGATAATAATGTATACAATGTATAGTATATAAAAGTTATACTACTGTAGTTATTAGCTGAGGGGATAAGGCAGCATTCATGACTGTTAGCTTTGGGATCAAACTTTGTGAAAATGCCGGATTTTTATATTACCACAAAAATGTGAATGCTTACACAAAGTTATGTATCTATACTTGATTACAGAAAAAGACTACAGTGTTGTTAAGGCTATTTCTTGTAAGTAACACAATGAAACAATAAACATGAAATCCCAACTAGTTGCTTATATATGTAGGTTTTATGTTGTGTAGAATAAAAAGTTACTGTTCCGCTTCAGCCACTTCAGTACAATGTGAATTTCAATTGGAGTGCAATGTTTTTTGCCTCAGGAAGATGATTTGTTTGTTACAACACTTTTGTGTACCGTAGTTCCACTACATTTTCTCCCCTGAGACTTAAGCCACAGCAGGCTGTCCGTTATGTTAGAATCATTGCCTTATTTTCCAGAAGTTATTTTATCTTAAGACAATCAGTTTTCTTTTACAACCTTGACAATACCTTTGTACATCTTTGATTGTAAAATTAATCACAAATTAAAGATTTCTGACCAATTTTTCCTATTTTGTTATCTTTCAGAGCAATATATTTCTTTACGTATGCCAACACGAAGAAGTTTTTAAACCAGTCCCTCACACCGGACACCCCTCTTGTCCATATTGGAGCAGCCGCTTCAGCAGGTAAAATCCTGTTATTTGTACATGTAATTTAGCTAATGATAATGACCCCAGTCTAGGACTTAAGTCTTTTATGAAACTGTGTGGGTAAGCATTCAAAAACTAATATTGATGTTTAAAAGTTGAAAGGTTTACATTTTAGACTTTAATCTACTTTAAGTGGCATTTAGAAGTTGGTTATATAATAACACAGGAACTACTATGGATTAACAACTTCTGAGTTTATTCTGACAGCGTTTCCGTTCTAACGTCATCATTTTTTGGTTGAAACATCATTCGAATAAACTCAGAAGTTGTTAATCCATAGTAGTTCCTGTGTCATTATTTAATCTTGTTCGTTTATTCTTGTTGTTCTTTGCCTCCTTTAAATTGACATGGTGAACAGCAAAATGTGATTGTACGTTAAACCGAGTACCACTATTTGTTAAGTTTGTTTGCATCATGATAGTACCTATTCTGTGACTCATAGTAGTAAAGTTGCCGGTTCAAGTCCTGTCCAGCTGGTCACAAACCAAACCAATAAATGTGTAATGTAAACAGTCATTGTTGTTTATTAACAGGTGCTACAGCAAGTACACTAACTAATCCTTTATGGTTTGTGAAAACAAGGCTGCAGCTTGACCACAAGTAAGTCCTACCCTTATGAATATCAGAGTGTTACACCATTGACTCTGGGGCCCGCACCGTGGCTCAGTGGTTAGCGCGTCTGACTGCAGATCCTCCTTCGATGTACCGCACAGGTTCAAGTCT
>JAVFBZ010195144.1:19760-33637 GCA_032466195.1 Katharina tunicata | reverse complement strand
GTTTTCCGCTGATCTACACGTCCTTGAATACCATCAAATTTACATTGATATTTGGGTTTTCCTTTCCTTTTTTTGAAGAGTGTATGAAATAAATAGCATTTCTAAAAATATAAATACAATCATGAAATTATTTTAAACAGGCATCATACATTATTTTCAACACTTCATAGCACTTAAAACCAACTCATAAAATCTCAAATGCCACAATAGCAGAAAATGCAAGCCCCAGGTACATCTTTGTCTGGGGTAACCAGGTTTCTGTTACATGAATATTCAATGATAAGAACTTGTTTATTCCTGGTACATGTATATCCAGGGATTAGTACTCTAAGGTTTCAGATACATGAAAAATATCCAGGGATAAGTACTCTAAGGTTTCAGATACATGAAAAATATTCAGGGATAAGTACTCTAACATTTCCGATACATGTATATTCAGGGATAAGTACTCTAAGATTTCAGATACATGTATTTTCAGGGATAAGTATTCTAAGATTTCCGATACATGTATATTCAGGGATAAGTACTCTACGGTTTCAGATACATGTATAATCAGGGATTAGTATTCTAAGGTTTCAGATACATGTATAATCAGGGATAAGTACTCTAATGTTTTAGATACATGTATAATCAGATATAAGTATTCTCAGGTTTCTGGTACAATGGCACATGTATATTCAGTGATAAGTGCACCAATGTTTAGGTGGGCAAAGTGTGGTTTTTTAACCGCTTCACTGCAGAGAATTATTACACATTTTAATATTTTTTTGCTTTTAGACGATGGAGGGCCAAAATTTATACAATACATGCCACCAAAACTGTTTGACAAATTGACAAAATATTCTCCTTGAAATACAACCATTGTTTTCATATGTTGACATATGGTACGGTATCTTTTAAAGGCTGGTAACATAAAATATTACAATAGAGGGGTCAAGCTTCAAAAACACAAAGACAATCCACACAACATATGAATGTAATAGTAATCATGGTCGTATAGGTGGTAAAATTGGAATTTGTCGATCAAGATAAATTTTCTTGTATTTTCTTTATGAACAACAGCTATTGGTTATGAATAGCCACTTCTGAACTGTCCATTTTACATCACGACGATACAGGCATATGTATCGAAATGTTTTGTTTTATCACATAAAAGAAGTGGTTATCAATAAACAATAGTAGTTGTTTACTATGTTACCCCGCTTCTAAACGTAAGCCAAATGCTTAATTTTTTATCCCTTGTGTCTTTGTTACAATTTTGTTCCAGAATTTTAGCATAAATTTTGCCAAGTTATGAGCTTTCCCCATATAAAGATCCCTGTGTTTGTTAACGTCACAATCCACCATGGAAATGTTTATAAATCTGACCAAGTCCAGTTTTGTTCTCTTTGCTTTTTGTCTTAGAGCCTTGGAAGGTCCAAAGTTCATGAAATGGTCAGCTTCATTGTTCTTCTGCCATAAGCCAACTATAGACCTAATTAACACAGAATGTATAACCCAATCTTGTTTGTGCTTGTTTTGCTTTAATAGTTCACAAAATATTGATGTTATCCTGTCCAATGTTGAACTATACATCATAGAAAAAGTGTTCATCTTATTTTCAAAGATATATTAACCACTATCTTGTGTTCAACGAAAAATAGTTTCATGGCATCTGAATCTTACAAATTTTCATTTATTTACCAGAAATTATTCTGACGTAATTCATGCGCTGTCGCTGTGATTGCATTTTCCATCATGTTAGTTATTCTATTCTCCGAGTTACATTTTGGTTCTTCACAGGTCATCAATGGCAAGGTTGGTTCTCATGGTGTTTTTCTTCTGTGAATTTCTCTTCATGGAATTCCGTTTTAGGGTGGCTTCTTTGACTGTCATCTTATCTTTATTGAGTGAGTTACAGCTATAGAACCGATTGTTCAGGTTTATATTCAGATAATTCATCGTAGCTTCAGGCGGCATTGGATACAACAAACTCTTCTTTCCTTCATGTATCCGATTGTTCTTCACATCAAGGTTGTTCTTCTTCTGTGCTTTCCCTTGACGCTGAACATACAAGACCACACCCACGGATACCGTTCCACCAATCAGAAATGAGATCAATCCAACAACAACCAAGTGGATAATTTCAAAACTTGCATCTTTTGAATGTCCTCGAACACTTGCAGAAATACCCAGATCTTAAAAGTTAAGTCAATAACAATAAGTTACATATTTAAAATCTTACATGATTTTGATATACATTTATAACCTTTTTTATATAAAAACTGATCTGGTCTTGCATTGTAAATATTTCATTTTGTCTTTTTGCACCATGTTTCGCATCCTGCCAATGTTGTGTTCGTGTCATTGTTTATTGCCATTATAGATGCAGAGATCTGTATTATTATTAGTCTACTATGTATCTATATATAACATTTCCAATGATAGTAGAGGGTGGTTTTATTCAATTATGTGGAGTAACATGATGTCATGAGTAACAAAATTAGAGCTTGACATATAAATACCTATGTCATTGGAATTTAAATTTTTCAACAGCTTGCTGCTATTTTTCAGTTATATCCAGTAGAATGACTAGATAACGTGACAGTACCTGCTTGATAGGGAATATGTATACATCTCTGTGTATCAAACTCTAGCTGTGTACAGGGACTGTCAGTGCTGGTTGTGTCACTCTCCTCACAGGGCATCTCTCTCCGTCTGTACTGTGTCTGATCAGCACCACATAACGACCAGGTGCTCCAGTCCCTTATAATCACTTCTGGGGTGCCTAGTGGAATGTTTGAGTAATTTTAGTTATCAAAAAGTTTCAAACAGTACAAAATGCAAACACAATATACCGAAACATTTAGACAAAAAACAAAACTGTGTTGTAGACCTACTAAGATGGAAGTTATCGCTCTTCCATAATCACTTTAAATCATCTTGACATCTGCATAGTTTGGAAAAAAAGGTGTAAACTGACAATGATGAGGTTGTAATTTAATAGTTAGTACAGAGGTATATGAAATTAATAATTCTTGGCAACTGTTGCCATAAGAGTTTTTCGGATGAAATTTAAATTTAAAAAAATTAAACTGATCAAAAAGATTTTTTCTATATGATTATTTTTCTAAAAAATAAAATAAAAAATACTACACATAACTAAAATAGTGTAAATTTTGCTCGCATGTACAATGAAAACAAATTGAATCTCATACAGGTCTATTTAATACCCAAATTAAACTAACATCTATGTCTGGTACTTATTAAAATTTGCACATTTATCACATTAAGATTCAAACAGTTGTACATGCTAACTTTTGACTGGTGACAATGTGAGTAATTCTAGAAATTTATTTTATTTCTTGTCTCACCAACCTGTGCATTTGGGATTCTGACATGATAAAGATTCCTCCCTATTCCCTGGGCATGAGGTGGTTGTTGATTTCTCAGGGTTGGAGGAACCACATTCTCGTGTTCTCACCCTTACTCCATCTCCACAACTTACGGAACATGGACTTAACTCTGACCAACAACTCCAAGCACCTGTCATTTGTAATAAGACAGGACTTGAAACACATATTGTAGACGTTCTTAGATGCAAGTTAATTAGCAAATAAATATAGTGGAAACTATATTAATGACCAGACTGTAACATAATTTATATATGGTGAATAAACATTCAATTTAATTCAATACACATCTCAAAGAAACTTTTTAGACCGGTAATATTTTTCCTAAATGATAAATGAAAATAAATAGTGTAATCGCGATGGCTTAACTGGTTACCAATCCCAAGAATCAATGAAGAATTGAAAAACTGTTAGGTAGGCCTATTTACCCTGACAGCTGTGTGTGTTACAATGTCTGGCCTCCACCCCATGTTCCTGACATTCGGGCCCGTCACCGCTGGCCGGGGGGTTATTACACTCCCTCCGCCTCCATTGAAACCCTCCGTCACATATGTGGTCACATGGTGACCAGTCAGACCACATGGACCAACCACCTGGTACATCTAACACCAGTGAGTAATCTGAAGACAATAATGGACAAATTAATATTTAATGGCAATAATGGGATTTAAAAGCATTTATTACAACTTTAACAAAGCAGAATTTGCAATACACTGGTATAGTGGTAGAAAAACACAGATTGCCATAATCATCCCAGACAATATTTTAGTTTAAAGAAAACATGGCAATGACAGTATATGAAATCATTGACTGTGAACACATTTATGAATTTAATATTGAATGATACCAGGATTAACAACAACAAAATATTCCCGAAATTGCATCATGAAAATTGTTCCATATTCCAACAAACACATTATTAATTAAAGATTTAAATAATAAAGATCATTGATTATAATGTTAAGTTTCAGTAAACAAGTCCAGGCAATGTTGAAATGAGAGTACTGGCATGAACATATATGGATAAATGAAGCTATATTAGTAATAGTTAAAGCAATAAAAGGTGATACCTATGTATGTAACTGATGAATAAGCATACAGATGAACAGAATTAAGTATGCAGGTATACAACAAAACTCAAGCAAAGGATATAACTATGTATGCCTACAGAAGATACAAAACTAAAGCAAAATGCAAGCAGCAAAAACTCACCACAAAAATGCAATATTGAGATTTCTGGAATAATCGTGAAATTTCTGAAAATAAGTATCTGGAAACATATTTTATTTCAAACGTAAAACCTTGAATACATAAACAGTATTTCACATTGAGATCAATAGGCCACCATCTTGAAGTTCTGTCGATGAAATTTTGTGGTAAGTTTTTGAGATAAGTAAATGATGAAATGTGATGAAAGGTTAAACATCTACTAATGGGATGGTGATAAATGAGAGAATCAAAATCTCTTACCAGTAATTTGATCTGGAATTGTTTTGCTTAATTATTCCATGACAACTGTATCCACAGAATTCCAAGATGGCTGAACTTCTAAAATAAACTCTAAAAGGTGTCTTTTGTAATCCTCAGATTTATATTGTTGATGTTTCAAAATATATCCTTCAAACTGATGCTAATCTGTAATGATTTCAGTGAATAATAAATATATTCAAAGGTCCTATCATTAGCTAGATACAACTCATTCAATGGCAGATGAAAAGCATAGATGTTTCCCCTACCATTGACAAGTGTTTATATGATGTACAACAGACAGGTGCTTTTTCCATGATACAAGTCGTACTTAGTGTTCTTTCTGATCAATAACAGAAGTGTAGGAACATGTATCAATGATTTGAAGGCAACTGTTTTTGTGAATTCTGTTTAAGTTAATGGGGTGTTAGTGAAATGTCCTGATGGGGAAACATCAACTGTTTTGTTTTCTGTCAACATTCACTCATCAAAACATCTGCAATCTTTAGGAATCACAAAAATACGCTTTAAGTTTGTTTTTCTTCAATCATTGGTTGTTTCTTGCCAGGTGAGGATCTGTAAATTATTGACATCCTTTACATTCCTGAGTTTTATTAATACAGCCTCTTGTCAGATCTTTATTCTTGACATAATTAATAGGTTTCTTCATTGCCACTGACAGAGTCTATCTCCTTAGTGTTGAAGGGAACATGGATTCTTTCATCTTTCATGGTTTAAGAACTCAAGAAAAAAAGGTTTTACTCCTTACAACTGTGAGTTAACCTGACCAGGTATAACATCTCTCTAGGTTCAGTGATGGTTGGTTGATGATTCAGGCCACCCAGTTCTTCCTGGAAACTATAGCATTATCTTACGTCGACTGCCAACACTTAATTCACATCCTCTGTGGCAGCTCTAATTGGACCATCAGGTACAGGATAGAGACAGGAAGGTCTAAGGGTGTCTGTAAAACTTTAACCTGCTTCCAGGGAACTCCGTGTGTAAAGGACATGTGTACTAACAATGATTAAAGATTGCTGAAGATATTTAACGGGCATTAAATCATTTGTTTATATCAAAATGAAATCATACACCAGCAGACGGTGTCTGGATGGTAATTGCAGGGTGTTGCCTTTGGAGAAAACAACATATGTATTCAGCTTTTATTATTGATACATCCGGCTCTCTTGTTTGTTAGTTTTTCCCTTGCAAAGTACGCAGTTATGTCTGGCTGATGTTCAACAGCTTCATTTATGGTTTTTGTAGTGGGTGAGAGGGGAGTAGAATGTTTTGTAATGTTAGTATAGTTATTTAATGTAGTTAAGTGTTGAGGATGATTATACGTTTTGCACAATATCAAATTGTGGTGGTTCAGGGTGATGTTTCACAAAGCTTTTGTATCGATATGTACAGGGTATTGCCATGATGCCTAGTGTTAAAGACATTATGTCGTTACAGTAATTACGTGTACGTAACGTTACAAAGGGTTTGTGAATTGGCACCCTGATCTGAAGAAAATATATATTATGGGCTGATGTGATAAAGTAATTAATTTTTCTGCATTAAGGAGAGACTGAGAAGATACTTGTAGTTTAGACAATGCTACAACTGTTTTTTGGCCCCTTGGTAATCATTAGCCTACATTTCATTTTGGTGAACTGTACTCCCAACTTTTTGTGTACCCGGTATGCAGCTTACATTTTATTTATTTTTTAATAAATACTGTACTATTAACTAGTAAAACGTGGTACTTTGATGTCTTGTAAAGCTTACTATGTATTAGGTGATTCAAGTAGATATGTGTCATGTAACATAGACAAGAAATGAATACAGCAGAAGCACCTGTTCAGTAGAAGAAACATAAAAATGTGATTATCCTTGTACCTATTATCTGGCTTACAAACATTATGGCAGCTGACTTATGACTTTGTATTCAACTTTAGTGGTAACCATCTGATAAGAAGGGACTAGGGGTGTGCTATTCAGACAAAAGCTGTTACCACCCTGTGCCATTCTATACACTTTAGTTCCCCTCCAGAGAGAATAGTCTGTCATCTCCGATCATCAGCTCCATTTTCTACTTCCTCTGTTAATTAGCAGCACTAAGGAGATGTTCCGAGCCAGTATCTGGCCACTCAGAAATCAGCAGCTGTCTTAAAGCCGACGACAGATAAAACACTGACAAAATGTACTGGGCAAAAAATAAAAAGATCTCAGAGGCACCAGCTGGAAGAAACAGGCTGATCCTAAACTTAAAGATGATATTCATAATTTTGGATTTTATGTAGGCCTACCTGTATAAAGTATTTTAATCGACTGAATTTGCAGGACATTGTTTCAACTAAGAAGCCATGTTAAGAACAGGATACCATGCTGTTTTGTATCATGGCAATTGTTTGAACCTAAACTACCAACCCAAAAAATGTAGCTGCCAAATTTAATTGAAAAAATTCAACTCTGCTATTGATACATGCAACACTGCAAATCCCGGTTGTTCTTAGCGCTTTTGTTGCTGTTCTTGTTATTCTTGCTTGTTACATGTACCAAACAAAATATACAAGCTGTGAGTCTATTTAGTATATACTCGGCCTATCCTGTAAGAGTTCTTGATATCTTAACAGTGTACTAGTTTGATGTAAGTAAAATGTTGATTCACATTATTAATCAGCACTGATATAAAGTTTAAAACGTAAGTCTGTTAGATTAAATTCAGTCATTTGTTCCAACTTGGTAAATACCCTACATGCTCAAGAAATTCAACCCCCTTTACAACTTATAAAACTACATTTTATGCAAACGATAAGAAGTGTAGACATGCAATTTGTCTGAAGTTCAGACTTTAAATTACCGTACCAGAAAATGTCAGTTTTAGTTCCAAACTCACACTTAAACATTCAATAAATTACTTAAAGTTTGTGCCCTTAGTGGTTGAATTTGTTGAGGATTTTAGGTAACAAAAGAATAGAATGTTGTTTGGTGACAAGCTGAAGCACCGCTTACTAACAGACTAATGTTACTGGAAACTAGACTAATAAAAAGTTATAATTTATGAAACAACTCGGTACTAATATATATATAAAAAAAAAGCAAATCCTGACTGTTCTTTGATGCTTTTTGTTTTATTTATAATTTTGGCTGCTTTAATCAAAGCTGTTAGCTGCAACAGGTAAACTATGATATGGAAGGTGTTTGATATATAATGTACAATGTACTGTGGTATCCTATAAGAGCTCTCCATGTCTTATCAGTGTAAAGCTGATGTGGGTAGACTGTTGACCCATGTTATATATCAGTGTACAGTCTAAATTAAGTTGGGAGTCTGTCAGGCTGCCATATATCAGTCGGCAGTTTGACAGAAGACATACTGATTATGTTAAAACTCTCTGATAGTGCCATCTTCAGTTCACTGATGAAATCGGAGATGATCAAATCTGTCTGTTTCTCTATTTTTTTCTTCATCCCTTGTTGACTTGTAATATGTTTTATTTCATCCTTTACAGACAGGTTTAATCACATCTGATCACGCCTCACTCCAATTTATCACTTCTATCTATCTACATAGCTGGTTCACTTGTTATCTTCAACACACTGTTTATAACAGCGCTGATCAAATCTTCCATTTCTCTGGGCTTTTTAAAAAGTTAAATGTTTCATATTCCACTTGTACCAGACAATTTATATCACATCTGATGAATTCTTTGTAAACTGTTTCTCCATTTCCATTTTCCATTCTCAGCAAACAGTTTCACATCCCTTGATCACATCACATGATCAACTCTAAATTAACTTGTTAAGAATGCAATGAAAGACAATCAACAGCGAAAAGACAGTAAAGAAACTCTTGTGTAACAGACTTAACGAATCATGTTTAATTGATCAGTATTTACACATAGGTATAAGGTCATTAATCAATAACCATGATATCACCTAACATCTTTGTGTACACATCTAATAGAAAACACGCCAGTTTGTTTGGTTTATTCCATATTCTATTATTAACAATGAACATTTCATAGTCTATATTATACAACAGCTATCACATTAACGTAATTAACTTAAAATAAGACTGTAACATGTAATATTAAGAAAAATAACTGTTGTAATAAAAACGTTTTGCACCAAAAGTTATTTTACTTATCATAGAGCCTATAATAAAACTCTGTAAATTCCAACAAGACAGAAAGAAGCTATACCAGGGAATTGATCCAAAAACCAAATTTGTACGCTGAGGTCGGTTTTTATATTGAACCACACTTGTGTAGAGTCAAGAACTAAATAGTACAAACTTTATAAAATCCGGAAACAAATAGGGACAGGAACCAGGCAGAACCAGGAACCAAATTGTACTTAAGGTTTGTAGAACCAGTTAGGGACAAAATAATTCCAAAATCAAATAGTATTGAAAGTTTATAGAATCAGGAAACAAATAGTGCCAGGAACCAAATAATCCAAGAGCCAAAAAGTCAGAAACCAATTAATTTCATACTTTTAGTTTGCCTAATTCTTATTATTAATAGAAATCAAAGGATATCTGTATGAAGCAATCAGTATTATTTTGTAATTATTATTGTGCCATATATTTGTAAGATGAAACTCAATTGAAAGGATTTGATTGCTTTGGCTATTCGCTGGTATAGCTTCTTTAGTTTTACCCTTTAAATTTGATCCCTGACAAATTTGAATACATGTATCCTGTAAAAGGTAAGATAACTTAAAAAAATTACAGAAATCAATAACATTTTATTTTAAGTTACTAATATTCAAGTAAATTTAAAAGGTATTATTAATATGGCTTACTTTGTGAAATACATTTCTCTTAACTATAACAAGGAAGACCTAAATGTGATATACGTGATCCTTAATAAGATAGGAAATTACAGAACATCCTAAGGAAATATTAAATGTACATCTATAAATGCTTTCTTCTACAAATATATTTCAATAAATATTATTTATGATACAAATTTAATACCAACAGTGATATGCCCTGCAAAGAAAAGACTATATACAAATGTGCTCATTATGAAAATATGGCGGAATTAAATCTTTTTAAAAAAAGAGAGGAAAAAAAAACCCCTGACAGTTGAAGAAAATTAGATGGATTTACAGTGATGTTATTGTTACAATTTATTCACTTATTTTAATTTTTCTTTTATTTTGACAAAAATCTTTTCAGTTTAAACCTATAATGGTATTTGATAAACTAAACAAGGGGGCTGTTCCTCAAAGCAGCTTAATATATGTAAGTCAAAAATGTTCGGTTTTTAATTCAGAAATGAAAAGAATATTTCAGTTTACCTTTTTTTAGTTTACTGGACGATACATAATTCTATATCTATAACGGCTGGTGTCAAAATCTAGAATTTTATGTTTTGGCTTTTGTTAGAAATAGATTTGTGGCATTAGCTTGTAAAATTTTTTAGGCAAATCAAAACAACTTGTTTGGGCAAAGTTTGCAAGTAATGTAAAGACTGAAGTTAGCACCAATACTAAAAGACAAAACTCCTCTTACAGGGCGTAGTTATCTTAAAAAGAAAACTTGAAGACATCATGTTTTTGATTAATTATGCAAAACACAAAATTACCCTTCATATAAACATATACAAAAATTATATTTAATAAAATGAACACAACCAGACATAAATGAGCAGCTAGAAACCATTCCTACTGTGCCAAAACAGGACTACATTGTGATCCTGAAATGAACTTAACATAACAAACAAAACACTGAAGTGGACCATTAGCATTAATAAATAAACATTGTCTTCACTCAAATAACCTTAAATTGAAACCTTCACTGTGACAAATAACAGAAAGGAAACAGAAAGTATTTATAGGAAAATGCAAAACAAATCCATAATATACCTTGTGTACAAATTGTCAGCATTTTAAATCTTTCTTGTAACATTACAAGACTACACATTTTTACATGTAAAAAACAAAATCAATATGTATTGGATTGGAAGGGGAGGGGAAGCAATCCTTATAGACTGACATGCTCCGAAATAACATTAACATGCCCACTACAGTGACAACAACAACAAACAACTGAACGTCTTTGGTAAATAGCAAAATTAAGGAGGTAAAACACGTGGTATTGCGAAATCATTATGTCTATACTGTGAAAAAAAAAAAAACGACTGTGATACACATGAATAATTTTTGTTTAAACAACCTGTTACTTTAAGAATTTTTATTTATTTGTTTCATAAATCAAAACTACAATTTTGTTGGTAACTTGTAAATTTTACAATGTTTCAACATTTGTTTTTAATAAAGATCAATGGTTTTTTAAAATGGAATTGATTGACTGAGGATATTGTTTATTAACTGAGATTTGATAATACTGGCAGGTTAAATGGTACCAAAAAAACTGAATGTTATAAAGGGCAGATATGGTATTGAGCAAGTCTAATATGGATTCCAATCAGCTTTTATCAAATAAAATGACACTCGTTACTGAGATGATTAAAAATATTCTGATTTTTAGAAGAAAAAATATGATTGCAAATACAGATTGATGTTGGAACAACAGCCCTCAACATAGAGGGATAAGTGCTGCCACACATATATATAAATGCCATAATAATAACAGAGTATTTTGTACAAGTATTCTTTGGATAACATGATTTGATGGTATAAGTTTATGCAGTATAAATTCTTGTACCATATATAGTTCCTGTACATAAATATAGCAAAGTCTGCAATGAAAACAGTTCTTTGATCAGTGATTGTATGTAGCGGTGGGGCAAAAGGGTCGACCAAAAGCTCATACAAATGACTTAAGCTGAGAAAGCACACAAACAGATAATTATTTTCTCCAACGAACTGGCCTTGTGTCTCGATTTCCTCCCATGTCCTTGGCAGGAATTAGTTATGACCTTGTAAGGGTCATGATTGTCCATCCTGAGAGTCCCTGTACATCCATACAGAACTAAGCACAGGCACACACACACCTATCAGCAGGAATTAAGCTGTCTGTGGGGGGGACCAATGAAAGCACAGAGTACAGACTACAATACTGCAGGCAGACCACCTATAACATGCAGCTAGCAAACACCTTAGAGAGGCAGGTATCCACAGAAACAAGACAATATAACAGCTGTTTGTGTCCACTTGGCTAGCCGTGAGAGGGGACCATCAGTCAGTTTAGCACTTTGAGGTAATGGTTTGTAACAGTGTCAGTTTATCTTCATGTGGTATCTCCGTACAAGATGTCCCCTTACTGGCTTTGGAAGAAGCCCCCATGGTGCGTCTGGGTTGCCCTGTTTGGCATGCAGCTCACTGGCCCATGGGGTATTATACCAATGTCATCCTGTCCCACGCACCGGCACCCCCTCTCTGTAGCCACATTTCTGACAGACCAGGAAGACACCAAGAGTCCGACAGTTGCAGTATTTGCGGAACATTCTCCGCCTAACTTTACAGTACTTGCGCAGCATTCTATCAACAGGTGTAAAAGCCTCAATGGAATTTCTGATCTCACCTGAATCATGGCAGCCGCTGCCGTTGTCGAAACAAAATCGAACGTCTGTCTTCATCAAACTAGTCTTCATCATGTGTGATTTCGGAACACTTGATCGACATGTAAATCTGAAACGCTGCTCAAAGAAGCCTCCCTTTGTCTTGTTCGTTTGAACCCAGGGTGTCCAATGAGTCATTTTCTTCTTCACTGTGATAAATAAAACAGAACATGTGTAAAGGATTAATCATTAATGTAAGATTTTTAATGTCACTTCAATGCAACATTTTAAACAAGGAAGCTATATAAATTCATCTTGGATGCAGTTTCACCATATCCTAAATGGAACTGGTTTCTTTTTCTAAAAGAATGACCAGTTGTGAAAGAAACAAGTTAAAATTGCCAATCGTAGCAAAACCAAATGAGTTCAATGTGGCGTCAAGTCTTCTAATCAGGGACCTGTCTTATGAAGCAAACATAGCTAACACTTGACTTAATTGTCATGACGACACAATACCTTAACTGCTGGGCAACATGGTAAATATGTTAGACATAAGCTGCTAAGGCTTCGTAAGGCAGAACCCAGGTTATAATATAGCTATTTTAGCAACTTTATTCACTTGGACTATCTATCTTTCTAGGTGCTTTGTTAAATCCTGAACATTTTACTGCATTCCTTTATAATAAGGTATATGAACGTTTTACTATATTTGTTTTTCATTTTATGGAGTTTTATGCGTCAATGTTACTTCAATGTGTGAAAGAAACAACCTTTAATGTCACTGGTAACAAATACGAATGCCACAGATCAATGACAGGATGAAAAATAGCAAGAGGGCTACCTGATGACACCTTAGCTTAGGGGACATAATAAGGAGCACATGCTCTAACATTATTATATCTGACCGCATCTGTCCAGCTTTACTGTTCTATACTGCACATTCACAACAGACATAACCAAAAATAATGACATTAAGAACTTAACCTTCTATGATTTCTACACAAGACTTACAATCACAGGTGTGTGTATTACATAGCCTCCACTCCTGGGGGTTGCCCATACAATCTTTAGGTGGAACTGGAGGGCGGGTGTTATCACAGGCTCTCCGTCTTGTCTGTATTCCACCATTACACTGTGAGGTACAATCACTCCATGCCGACCATCCAGACCAGTTACCATGAACAGGGGCAGCTGTAAGCAACAAGGCAGCATTATAATATGTGTTTATTATTTATCTGATGTTAGAAAAACAGAATGTCCCAATTTCAAGTCTTTTGTAACATGTAGCATCATCACAGAGGGAAGAGCACTGGGTAGAGCCCCAAACCCTTTTTATTCTGCTGGATGCCGACTTAATCACATCGTGCAGCAGAGTAGGAGTATCAGAAGAGTGTACTCTACACCACTCTGACTGGCAGGCCCTGAATGTTCTAATTCACAGCCAAGCCCTGAAAGTTCTAGTTCTATCAGTTAGATTAAGTTAGATTGGTACTTAAAAGAAAGAATACCTCATGAAGCAATCACTCAACTTTAACAAATCTAATCAGCAATGAAA
>JAVFBZ010195133.1:0-14213 GCA_032466195.1 Katharina tunicata | reverse complement strand
AAAAGATTTCTCAAAAGAATAACACCAAACTTAAACTTCTGCATTGTTTAGTTTTTATTTAATGTCGTTGCAAACATATGGTATCGTTTCTTTTGGACACTAGTTTAGTTAAAAGCTACATTATGTTTAATATAGGTCGATGGCCTAGAAACAGCTTCGTCTTCATTCAACTATGCACAATTGCTACATGTAGGCTATATCACTACAACAATGATGTAACATAGATTACACATTACATGGTATATTATGAGGTTACTGGTGCAATTGTGGCCATATTCTTCAGTGAAGTAGTTTTCAGTGCTAAATTACAGGTCAATCCGTTTTAAAGCAGCTGTCATTTAGCTTGCGGCCGATTAGCAACTTATTCGCGGGGGATTCGCGGCTTATTCAATTTCTGTCGAGGTTATAAATACTCGTGGTTTCTATAAAGTAAGAGAAGACCTCGTCGCCCACACGATGGCTTTATCGAAAAACGTAGCGTAGAGTAACGTATTTTACAGCGCAGAATGTATGGACAGAGCGTGTTTTATACTGTGGGTTGAGGTTATAAAAACTTGGGTATACTCAAGTCGGTGTCTATGTTCAGCCTCATTCGTATTAAAAGGTCCATTGATTCATTTCGGTGACGAACCTTGTATGTAATAAATAAGCATTTTGAATATAGGTGTGAACGTCATAGCTGCTGACGCGTGACCTGATTAATCGACCTATGAAGAAATTTCACGTGACTTGATTCTCTTGTTGCTTCGTCATTTCGGCCTAGTGTTATGCTAAATAGTTCTATTTTATTTCTTTATTTACTTTGCTGTTACCTGCTCAATTTCGATTTGTATTGACGCGGAATGCACTTGATGTCCTATAGGATACGTTTATCTACATGCAATACTGTATTGCCTGCAGCGGTAAATAAACCGCTAATGACCTACAAAATGGCCAGTCATTACACAAAAGCCGATAATCGAAGGGGACGGAATATACCGGAGAAAGGCGATGTTGAACAGGAATGTTGAACCTCCTCTGAGCTCCAAATGCTATATCTATTTAAATCAATAAACACAAATGACTTCTCGATAGAAGACTGTAGGTTTTAATATTAACTAAAGGGATTAACCAAACAATGAATGGTAAATGATACTCACTTTATGACCTGCAGAGAATTCTAATGGCTTCTGACTATTTTACAATTTATTAATTTGGTTTTCCTTCTATCACTTACTCATTACATAAAAACATATTTCTGTAAATATTAAGTTATAGTTAAAAGAAAAGACGTCATGTGCACAGCGTGGCCAGTCCTTATTCTCCGTATAGTAGAAAAAACGTTTAAAGCTCTCCCTAGAATTTTCTTCATGAATTGGTCACTGATAAAAAGTAGCCATTACCAAATTCTGATTGGTCAGTTCAGATACAAAAAAGTAAACAAAACATTCATTTCATTATCTTTGCTTTTCTTAAAATTAAAACTTTTTTGTTTTATAGTGAGATTTCCTAATTATTCCTAAACCCATAAGGCCCAGACTAGCATTGCTCATCCCTTTTTACGTATCATAATAATTTACTGTCTAATAAATATCCGTTTTATAGCCAGAAAGGTAAAAGCATTAATTTAAATACAATACATGTCTGAAACGTCCCTATAACTCTCTAATTATCACCAGATTTATAATCCTATTTAGTTTATTTACATACACGTAAATACTAGAACAATTAGTATAGGGTTTAAATTAACGTAATGCATCATCTGATTTTGACTGCGATGTAAAAGATAGATGTGACGTCTTCGTAAATTACCATAAGCTCGTTTGTCTATATAGTGTCCCAGAAATAATCAAGTTTCACGTAGTGTCCATATTCTGTTCGCGTCAAGCTTTATCAGTGAATTATTGATTTAAAATCATTTAAATGTTCATTTTATGTACATATATATTTCGTTTGATTGGTGTTTAACGTCTAGTTTTATAGTACTAGCGTTTTGTTGACTTCTGAAGTTCCTATAAAATGGAAGTCATCTATGCAATTTCAGTAATATTTACTTTGATACATCAGGAGTTATGTCCCTTAGAACACCATCAGTCAGCTTTGATCGCTACAATAAGAAAAACATAATAAAAACAGCTTTTATAAAGTGTTCTTCCATCAACATTGCCAATGGCAACAGATATAAAATCCCAGAGCTCTTTGAAATATTTAAGTTATCTTATATACATGATGAATTACTTGATGAAAACAAAAATTGAAACAACTTTGCATTCTTTAGTATCTTCCCACATTTAAGAAGTCACACATGTATGTATAAATGTTTGTCTTTTTTTCATGGCAGTAATGGCCCTGTTAACAAGCATGCTTCTGTTTGCCAAATGGCAATCAAGGTAGTAATTAAAGGCGCTTAATAGAATAAATACATCAAATACAATTTTGTCCAAAAGAAAATGGGATGAACAATTGCCGTGATAAAATATATATACTAAATTTATTTGTTTGATTGGTGTTCAATGTCATACTCAAGGGAATTTCACTTATATGACGACTTTGTGTTTACGGGATATGGTGGAAAACTGGGTTGATTTATTGATTGATTGGGATTTTGCAACGTAGTTAAAGGGGAAGAAAACAAGTCATACTCAAATTATAGACCTTAGCAACGTGTAAAACCGCCCTTACATTTTTTTTGTAGAATTCGTCTTGAATTGAAATACCAAGGTAAAATGAGGGCCGCGCCGTGGCTTCGTGGTTGAGCGTTGGACTACGGAGCCCCCCTTCACTGTACCCGGAATAGGTTCGACCCCCTGTGGACTTTAGGTATATAAGGGAAATTATCCGGTGGCTGCGAAGATCGCGGGTGGTTTTTACAAAGTATATTTCCGGTTTTCCACCATACACAGTACTTAGTCGTCATATAGGTGAAATACTCTTGAGTACGACGTTAAACATCAATCAAACATCAAACAAACACACCAAGGTAAGATGTATGGTGGACTTTTTACACTACATTTCCTGTAGATCATTTCACCATGAAACTGTATACTATGATGTTGTGCATTGTATTTAGCTTTATTCTGTACATTTGTGCAGTTTCTCTTTCGCTGGTGTTAAATTTTGATTAGTTTTTGGTTATTATTATCTACAAGAAATAAATAAATAAATATGGCATAATACGTCCACCATACATTTTATCATGGCATTTCAATTCAAGTGGCTTTCAGTGGTAACGACGAATTCTACAAAAACAGTAACGACAGTTTTATCAATACCTTGCTATGGTCTATAATTTGAGTATGAGTTTTTTTTTGGTTTCCTTCCCATTTAAGTTTATTTCACTTATATGACGCCGTGCCTGCCAAATGGGTGGCAGAAACCACGCTAAGCTTCACCGGCGACATAAGCCGGCTTACACGGGCATAGAAAAGGTGAAATAAACTGAGCCGGATTTTTTTTTTGTTTAAGCAGGCTTTTTTTTTTTTTTTTTTGAGCAGGCTTTCTTTAATGACGGTTTGAGGTTACAAGGCACTTTTGACAGCCCTGCCAGTAGGCGTACACTGCGAGTGATCTTCAGCCAACGGCGGCATTCCAGGGAAAAAACATCACGGCATTCCAAGAAAACGCCACGACATACCAAGAATCCTCATGTAGGCGAACTACACTAATGTGGATTATTACATAACCATCAAATTTGATAGGTCAAAAGAGGCGGTTTATTCGGATCCGGATCAGATTTTGCCGACCTTTGTAAACACAACCAAAATCTGATCCGGTTCTGAGCTTTGTTTAAAACCAGTGTTGTACAATTCCTGCCGGACTTTCCTCCCACAATAATTCTGACAAGCTGTCACGTAAGTGAAACATTCTTCATAACAGATAAAACACTTAAGTAAAAAAAGTAATTAAGAACCTGGTCTGGCCGCCTTGTATGGTGGATTCCTATTAAACATTTATCCAGAAGTGCTTCTGATGTAAGCAAACTATATTAAATTAGCTTAAAATGACATAATAGACAAATCAGCAACTGATAATATTTTCATTACATGACTAAGTCGCACACTTGGCACACCCAATGAAGGACAAACAAACTCTGTATTGTTTTAACAAACATATATTTACAGCAACACAAACATGATACACAAAAAAACAAAGGAATGAGAGGAACGCTTTTTTGTATGTCAGTCAATTGCAATGGGCTTAAATAATGCTAGCATTCAATAACAAACAAAAACAATGCATATACCTGGAAGCTCAGAACTGCAGACCAGTTCCTATAACCACAATTAAAGGGCAAGTAGCACCCATACTTTGAACGTTAATGATATAAACATTGTAATGAATTCATATGCTTCTTTATAATATGAAGATCCACAAAGGAAGGACAATGATAATACAAAAAAAACCAAAACACATGAATGCACAATTATATACTGCATCATGAGAATGGGTAGTGAACATAATTTAATCTAGTTGCTTTAAGATAGAAAAGAAGAAAAAAAAACTCACCCTGTTTACATGTCTGTCACGATGCACAGGACAAGACACAAAAAGGGAACACACACAGCTTCTAAATGCACACAAGCTGGCTGCAAGTGCTGGTTATCATGATATTATATGCTTCTCTAACAGATCAAATCCTTCCACAGAGAGAAACAGAGTTCTCTAACAATAATCAATTATTGACATGAAATGAATAAATGCACAAATAACAAAAATAGGTATTGTTGTAAACCTGATCATAAATGCTATGTGGTCATTGTATATATTTATAAATACATAATAACAAGAAAACAAAATGACAGGTGTTAAAACAGGCACCCAAAATATTATTTAACACTTTTATTTGTATAAGATGTAGTGTCCTTTCGTTGGCTAAGAATTCATTCAAACTAGGCTAGCCCTAAATACACAACTAGCACCAATGATCAATGGTAAAAAAAAGTTCAGGTCAATAAGTATTTAAAGCACATGAACCTTTCTAGTAATGTTTATCCATCAGAAGATAAACAAAAACATAAATATTGAACATATATCAAATCACAACTGAAAACCTGTTGAAAGAAAGTAAATATATATATATTTGTTTACCTCGTAAAGGGGCCTAGATCTTACTCACTCTCTTGTTGGCGCTTTTGTTGTTCCTCTTGTTCTTGTTGTTGTTGATGTAACACTAACAAAATGGACTATTTCTCTGTCAATAATGTTAAGATTGTTCTGACAATTGGACAATATATACCTGATAGTACTACGCAAGTCATAACGGGGCCGGAATTTTCCATTTTACCTTGTTTTTCTTAAAAAGCGAGTTTATAAATGCACACAGCACAAAATGTCAAGGCTTTAAGGCATATTTTAATAATACATGCTTCAAAGCCTGCAGCCACATGATTCGTATTTGCTGCAGGCCACGGGTTATGTCTCGCAGTGCGGACTTGTTATCCAGTTTAAAGGCTGCAATACATATATATAAACAAATAAATAATAAATTAAATATCCCATGGAACTCGAATAATGGAGGCTGGTGAAAACATTCGTTGTAATAATCAGTAAATTAAGAGTTAACAATAAAAAAAATGAGACAACCGAAATACGTTGTGATCTTACCTTAATATGTAAATGAAGTATGATCCTAACTCTAATTTAAACATTGACGTTGATTTTATACATTTTAAAAGCAGCGATAGCTTATTCCATTCCCGAGGGCCAGTAACTGATAGTGAATAAAAAGAGAGGTTAGTTCTAAAGCAAATTGTAGGCACTGCCCCTAGGTGTGTATCCTTGTACATCCATTTGTTTGACGAAGTACGCAAGAAAGCTTCGTGGAACATATTCTTCGTGATAAAGAAAGTTGTGTGTAAATGAATGAATGGAATATTCAGTTAGTAAATGTAAAGGTAGTTTGTTAAGTTTAATAAACAAAGGTGCAGTATGCTCGAGACGGTTAGAGAGAGTAATAACAAGTAAAGACCGTTTTTGTACCAAGACCAATGGTTCCAAGTGACTCTTATACGTATTGGCTGGCCCACAGAACATTGCCGTAAGAGAGATATATGTAAAGGATGGAATAATACAGAATAAAAAGAGTGTTCTTGTTGACAGATCTACTTCTGTGACGAATAATACCCAAGTTTCTAGAAATTTTCTTACAAATGTAACTGATACGTGAAGTCCAAGTCAGCTTATCGTTTAAAACGATCCTTAAGAATTTAAATTCCTTAACATATTCAATTTCACGCCCAGGTATAAATACCGCTGTCAACTTTCTAAACACACTAACCCTAGTCCCCTCAACCCTAACCCTAATGCATGTGCCCCATAAAAAAACATCTGTACAGTCTTTTTCTTTTTGCAGCACTTGAAGCCTTTGATTTGGAGGTAGCTTTTATATTTCGCTTAGCATAGTCTGACTGTTTTTTTGACAATTGATCTAGCAGCTTTGGAGCCTTTGAGTATTAACATATTCACATTGGGTCTCTCTGGTTTAGAATATACAAGATTAATTGCACTACAGATTCTTCCTTCAAAGTTTCTTGAAAATGTTTTGCTTTCTGGAACTGATTTACTTACAGCACGGTTGACAGATTCACACTTTTGTGTCTGGAGTAAATGGACAGTTCTCTTCAGAGTGTCTTGTCTCGTCCAAGTCTAAAATCAAATCTCTCTTATCTTTAACTCTGTACCACTAAAATACAGAAGTCAAGGGGAAGAACTATTCCTTATCGAATTGTCTCCCTTGGTACGCCTACATACTTTCTTAGGAATATATCATACACAGTTATTGATCTCCTTGATAGCAAAGCACGATTGCGTCTTTAACAAATGTTGAATTTCTATTTAGGAGTCGAGATTGTCTGCCAAGCTGTCTGTTAGCAGCAGCATGCTCCGTAAGACACCTAGAGGCCAAATCTGCACATCTAGAGGGGTGGGATGATTATCTATTGCATAACTCAAGTCAACTAAATAAGAAATGAAACTATATCCATACACATCACACAGTGCTTAAGGTTAAAACAAAAATTGCTCTAAATTCAAAACCGTTAGCCACAATCATTTAATATTTAAACACGTACATGTACATAGGTTGTAGATCATACACGCAAGTTGTAGTTAATTTCTGAAACTTTTGACCTTATTATAGGTTGTGAACTACCATTAAAATTTGTGCACCCTTAGAACATTCAGCAGAAGAGTGTCGAGAGAGAGGAGGTTGGCTGTTATTGAGACCTGAGAGTTGAGACGTTTGTAGAATGCTGATAATTTGTTATTTGTAATATAATACCTTGTGAAATGTGACATTAGTTCATTTGTAGCTAAAAATAAATATGGATTTTTAATGATTGAAAAATTCAGCCTGTTCCAGTGGTTCCATGGAGATTTTAGACACTATCCCATTCGAAAGTGCTGTAGCTCAAAATCATAGTGGACATGCTATATTTATTTTGTACAATTGCGAAATGCGAATGCCCTTCTTTCTTTTAAGGTATCACAATATGCTCAATAAATTTTTTTCATACACTTTTCGAAAGGGTGAACGTTGCAAAATAAAAACATAAATAGTAAATGATTTTTTTAGTCGTTCATAACCTAAAGGTATAGCTGGCTGTCTAACCTCAAAATAAAGGAAGAAAACCCTGCCACTCTACGAGGAATGGATCTGTAAATGAACACTAAGTGTGGTAAAAGTGCAGGCCAACTGCTCATATCTTTACTATCAACTGATCGAATCAACGCACACAGCATGTGATTAAACCTTTCTGTTTGCCCGTTCCCTTGGGGATGATAGGGAGTAGTTCGGGATTTAGATACAACATACAACGTTCTCAAATCAGCTATTATATCATCCTCAATATGTCTACCTGTGTCCGAATGCAATCGGCGACGAATACCATAACTTTAGCCACCGTCTCGGCAGTCCGATCTTTACAAGGCATAATCTAAGCGAACTTTGTAAGAGTATCAGTCACTACAAGAACGTCACCAACACCACCTTGGCCGTTATCTACTTTAAAAAAATATAAGGCCAACAATGGTCTAAAGGCTAACGGATGCCTCAACATGAGGTGTTTGGGGAGGTTTAGGTAACTTACAAGAAAAACACTTCTTAACATGCTTTTTGACATGATTGACCATACCTGACCATACCTGACCATAGCTGACCAATGCAATGACATGATTGGCCATACCTGACCAATGCAATGACTTGTTAACAAGGCCACTGTTCTAGAGTACCCCTGATTGGTCCTCATTTATCACGTTTCCTTTTAGCATTAGATGCTGCACACACGTTGGCACCAACAATGTATTCACTTTTCCCAAATACAGTATCATCTGTCTATACAAGACGTTATCGTGGTATACGGAATTGGGCAATTTTTTAACCTCCTCGTAAATCAGATTCTCTAGAATCTTCTGACAGAGAATTAAACCTAGTTTGGTAAAAACTTCCATACCTCAGCAAGCTGTTCGTCTGCACGTTGAATTTCAGGTAATTGCCGAGACGAGTATGATGGTAGAACAGAAAATGAGCTAATTATCTCTACACCTTCCTCTATCTTTTGATCAGAGGTAATAACCTTCGGTACAACATAACTCTGTAAATCACTGTAACCAATATCAGTACGAATACCGTTAACTGAACTACCCATCGATCACTGTAACCAATATCAGTACGAATACCGTTAACTGAACTACCCATCGATCACTGTAACCAATATCAGTACGAATACCGTTAACTGAACTACCCATCGCTGCTCAAAGGCACCCAGTTTGGCGGTTGCAAGATGAGAGAGAGGATTGTTGTCAGTGTATACAATACAATGGCTACCCAAAAGATAATTCCTGAATTTTTTGGTCACCGCCCATTTCAAAGCCAACAATTCAATTTTAAATCAGGCTGTTTGATTTTCAGGGTATCAGGGTATCCTAAAAGGTTAGGGTATCTCTTTTCGTAACCCCAAACTAGCATATGCTACAGGATGTAACTGACCGTCATGACGACATTGAGACAGACATGCACCCAAGTCACTACCAGAAGCATACATTTTTAGCACAAACTCTCTTCCAACAAACTTTTTTATTTACCAAAGGACATTTGAGCTACCTCATTACATCCCTTACTTAACTTTTCTTTCCCAGCTTATTTAATGAATAAGCAGCAAGAGAGTACAAAGGGGTTGCTATCTGAGCAAATCCCACCACAAAGCGCCGGTAATAGGATGCGAAACCCAGAAATTACCTAAGCTGTTCTGCAGTCTACAGCACAGGCCAGTCCCTAACCTTTGCGATCTTACCAGGGTCCATAGCTATACTAACATTGCTGACCACATATCCCAAATGAACGATTTTCTCTCTAAACAACTTCAAATCAGTATGAATTAAACGTTATAAAACGATGTCTTATCGTTTCAAGTGTTCGCCAAATGATGGAGCAAACATTTGTTATCCGCGTGTCCCCTCCCGTTTTCCCCACCCCACCCCATTATGGAAAAAAGATGCTGTCCCGTTGTCGAGATTTGATTGTAGTATATGTATGTCGAGTTTGAAGTGTCTCACTTTGGTAGTATTGGTATTATCTGCAATAACATACATATAAATGAAATAATGATAGCTCCCTCTTTAATATCGAACTACGAACTACAACAAATGTTTGTAGTATGGTTGTAGTATGAACCGAATAACAGTCCAGTCTGTTATTCCAGTATGTTATTCAAACAGCGCCCACTAGCGGCGGAGGAGGAAATTGCTTGTGTTATTATCTTTTTTTAAAGCTTTATTTCAATGGGAGCAGTAAGCGGTAAGCGGTCGTCTAGAGCACACACTCTACCATTATTCATTAGGCTTCATATTCTCCCACTTAATCAGATAAATTCATATGCCATACTATTGTTCACTCATAAATGTATCCACCATAGAAACCTTATTCTTAATATTTTTTTAAACTATTTTATAAGACAGGCTTGTGTTTCTTCCGAAGTAGCCTATCTTATTATTCTCTTAAAATTACAGCTCCTCGAGAATGGAACACTCCCATTTCATTTAAAATCAATAAAATCTCTGTCGCTGTTCAAATCAAAATTGAAGACACATCTCATTGACTTACTGCTAAACCAAATTTAATTATATAATCACTGGTACTGTTTTATCTTCTAGGTTAATTTGTAATAACTGCTCACCAGCTACTCATTATATAAATAATTTAATTAAGCTTTCTATGGGATAGAACAAGCCCTTTGTGCTTTATTCCCGCCAATTATTTAATTTTTTTCTGTATTAATCGCTTCCGTCTTTTTATTAATATCATATTGATGTATTAATGCTAATTGTTCTTATTTTGGTGAATAAAATAAAATCAAATCAAATCAAATCAAGCAGAGCTTATAACGCTTCCCACAAAAATAATTTGCATGGTACAAAGATTTTGATGCAGAGCAAGTATAGACAAGGGTGCATATAACTGGATCATACGAACCTATACTATGTACAAATAAGCTGGCAGGGGATTTGATTTTATCATTACTCATTACACTGGTTGTTTGGAAGGGGGGAGCGGGGAACAAAAAATATATAAATAAATAAATAAATGTACTAACAGATTAGCAACAGATGCATAGACTGAGTTTTTGCATCTCTAGACTTAATTCCTGGAAATATTAGGTAAGTATTACATGTGTTTACATTAGTTTTAAGTTAAGATAGTACTGATGGGATAGTTTTGCAGGTCAGGCAAATCGATCGGTTGCTTTAATGAAGGTGCAACATAAGCAGGCTATGGTATTATTTAGCTGTACTGTTAATGTGGAATCAACATACATTAAGAGAACTGAAGATACCGTTCTTCTAGTGTATCCAGACACAGAAATGCCACCAAGCATACGCTGCCTTTGGTCATTATAGAGTGAGCAGTGTAGCCAGCTGTCTCGTTAGTCCGTCCACAGACGCACTTAGCGTTCGTCGTCAAAAAGTTTAGGAGATCATCATTGAGTGAACTGCATCAATTTCTTATGCGGCAAAGAATTATATTTTCAGTTCTGCTCTCAACATAATACCTAGGCAGAGAATTGCTAATCTTGAAGTAAGTTATTAATTTTTTACCGAAAATTTCGTTATCCGTTAGGCTTTTAAGATGTATGGGCAAATTCTATTCATTTGTTGTTGTTGGAAAAAATGTTTTTCGAAAATATTCTGTTTTGCAAAAGAATGGAGTGAAATTTAAATTGTGCTTTGAGGATATGGATTTATTTCAGACGTTAATTGCGGCAGTCGATAAAAAAGGCTATTTGGTGGGTTTGTCGTAAAATATTTTATGGAAAAACTTAAGTCTGTGTGTTTTGCGTCGAAGCCTTAACGTTTGAAAAACAGATTCCTCATATTATAGTTGAGATGAAACATTCCTGGTAAGACCAGTAATTGTTGTCAGGCAGTCTTTTTGAATTTGCTCTAATCTGTAAGTTTGTTCTTCATTTAAGTTGTCCCAAACAACGTCGGCATATTCGAGTGTTATTCTTACAAAATATTTATACATTATTTCAAGGCTCTTCCTGTCCAATCTATATTTTAGCCCAGAGAACATTGAGGATCTCTTCGTAGAATTTATTACCATGTTTTCTATATGTTCATTCTAGGAAGCATCATGTGAAAAAGTTACATCTAGGTGTTTATGAGAGTTTGAGGAGTGAATGGTCGATGCTTTAAAGTCAACTGTGATGCTGGATGGATTCCTGCGCCTGGATACAAGGAGAACTTGGTACTTTGTCGCATTAAACTCAATCAACCACTTTGCAGCCCAAGTTTGGATTTGTTGAATATCATGCCGAAGGCTCAGCTGTACATTATGATTGAGTAGATTGGTTGATAGAACGTAAAGACAAGTATTGTCGGCAAAAAGACGAATATCATTTATAATACCTTTGTGTAGATCATTTATAAAAAATAGAAATAGAAGAGGACCAAGAACGGAACCCTGAGGAACCCCTGCATGTAAGTCTCACAAACATGATTGCTCGCCATTGATTACAACTCCCTGTTTTCTGCCTGTCAGGTAGTCACGGAACCACTGGAGTACAGTGCTATCGACGCTTTGATAAGAGCCCTCTATGCCATACTCTATCGAAAGCCTTGGGAATATCGAAGAAAAGGAATAAACTTCCTTGCCTTTGTCAAGTGCCTTAAGTAAGTCAAAAGATATGTCCAAGAGTTGAGTGATGCTTGAGTAACCTGGCAAAAAGCCATATTGGTTTCGAGAAATATCACTGGCCAGATGGTGAAAAACATGCCTAAAAACACTAATTTCTCAAAAGATTTACTTACATAGCTCAGCAGTGATATAGGTCGTTAATTTTTAGGCTCATGAACAGACGCACTTTTGTGAATTGGCGTAACATTAGCCACTTTCCATTGTGCTGGGAACACAACTTTGCTTAAAGAAAGATTTAACAAATTGGACAAAAAAGGTGAAAGGATAGTTCTGCCTTCTACAAGGAGCCTTGGACTTACGCATTCTGGTCCTATGGCCTTATAACTTCGTGTGTATTTATAACTTTAATTGATAAGGTATGTTCAGAAGCAGATGGCAAATGTGCAGTTTTTCCAGTGTCATTGACATAACAGATGTTCGCAAAATGTTCATTTAAGTGTTATTTGTTAGGACATTGGTAGTAGAACATGCCAACAAGGTTTGGAGTTCCTAGCTGTAGTGTTAAACGAATAACAGTCCAGGCTGTTGTCCAAACAACGCCCCCTAGCGGCGGAGAAGGAAATTACATGTGTTATGTGACAGGACTCTGGTAGTAGAACATACCCACCATACCCATATGTTCTTTTTCATTTTCTCTCTTTTTTTGTTGTTGTGGACACGGTTTTCTGTTTTGGTAAATCTGCTTTACTTCTTACAGATCTGGTATTATTCGATAGTTAGCTATAGGGATTTGCAATGCCTAGTAATAATCTAATTGGAATACAATTGCGAATGTTTATAAGCAACATAAATCATACCAAATGTTATTTCACGATTTTTAAAACTACTACGAGTCTGGGGTGAATATTGTGTGCGTCTATAGCTAAATAGTGAATGCACAGATTTTCCCCAGATGGTAGGGCCGCGCCGTGATAACGTGGTTGAGCGTTGGACTACGGAACCCCATTAACTGTACCCGGAATAGGTTCTACCCCCTGTGGGTCTTATGTATATAAGGGAAGTTTTCCGGTGGCTGCAAAGTTCACGGGGTGATTTGTACGAGGTTTCTTCCCGGTTTCCCACCATACACCGGCAACGCATAATCGTCATATATACTGAGTACGTCATTAAACATAAACAAACCAATCCACAGATGATAAGCCTCAGCTGAAGAAAATATTGATGAAGTCATCGGAAGTATGGGCAGACTTTAAGTCGAGGTCACAGAACTAAGTGAACTGTCGAACATGCTTTACTGGGTTATTATGGTAAACTGATCTGATTTTGCTTACGGACACTACTGATGCAAATCTCTTCTTAAGGATTTCGATTAAACTTTCAAAACTTTTACGTACATCCTAGCTACAACGCAAAGCCTCTTCTTTTGCAGGGCCAACAAAATGATCCATAATAATGGTTGCCTTGGCCATCCTTATTTAAATTTCGGGCATAAATGTCAACCTCATCTAACCATTCTGTTAAAGATAAATCACCAGACTTACTTGGCGAACCAGAAAATTTAGGCAACCTTGATATTGGAGACGACTGAACCCGCAATTGTTGAAAATGTTCAGCAATAGCACTAGCAATAGCCCGCAAACTTAACCGCGACATTGGCCATCAATTTCTATGCCATCACTTATACGGCCAATGTAGAAAATTGCGAAATGGACTGAGCCAGAAACAGTCTTGAGAGGAACATATTAGGGGTTTTCTGAAAGCGATAATTGGTTGTTTCCAAACCTCCCCCCTACCACTTATACGAACAATGTAGAATACTGCCAAGTGGACTGAGCCAGAAACAGTCTTGAGGGGGGCACGTTAGGGGTTTTCTAAAAACGGTTAGTGAGTGAATAAAACATGTCAAACATAGTCCAATCTGTTCTACCAAGAAAACTACAAGAATCACACAGCCTTTTAAAGGCACATTATAATTGAGGCAATGATTGCAAAATATGCAACAAAATTATTAAACAACTGTATAGCTATAACACTCACAACAACACTCGGATAAAGTTCGACAGTTTATTATGTTGTTACAGTTCAGGTGATCTGGTTGATC
>JAVFBZ010195122.1:0-14214 GCA_032466195.1 Katharina tunicata | reverse complement strand
TACAAAATCTGTATTGTTCATCCCTCATTTGTTAACCCTCTATTTACATGGTATATATTGACTTAATTCAGCCCGCTCGTTTTATATTCAGGTATTTTTTGGTTCAAATCAAAACATAGAAACCTAATATATTCATACAAATATAGGCTTGAAAATTATGTTCAACATTATTGTTATTTCATAAAAACAAAAACATAAAAAATTATAGAGAGTCCTAACAATGTCCTGCAGAAGGTCATAATTCTTCTAACTTGTTAGCCCTTGTTGTAACATTGTTTGTTTGTTTTTCCTTACTTTAATAAGGGGATTTCTAAGGTAATGGCCAATTATTGACATCAACCTTTTTTTTTAACAGAAAGAGATTAGCTTTTAGTTTCATATTTGTATTTTGTTTGCCTGAACAATTGTACTTCAATGTTATTGGTGAATACCTCGTGGTGAATTTATTTCTTGGGTGGATTTTACCGTAATATTACGTTTACAGTGATTAAGTGATTTTCAGTGTTAAATGGATTATTTTTCAGATTGTTTATACAATTATTGATTTCATAGTTTTAACATTAGCATGTTGAAGATATTTGTGATACCTTACACCCCTGCATGACAACTAAATGGTTTAATCCATCTGCAGATTTGTTGCAGATCTATTTGTGAAATTTTGGAATTCCTTTGATGGTGGATTATTCCATTGTTGTTCCAGGGGACATTGGATAAAAATTAAAATAAACTTGACGATATTTTTTAGAATCTATCAGGCCTAGGTTTAACAGCTTGAATTTTTGTTTGCTGATACATTGTTTAGCAAATGAGTAAATACAATTTTGACAACATTTTTGTGCATACATTGTATATATTTTAGTATAGTTTACCCATAGCAACAATGGTTACAATCAGGAATGAAAGATTCATTGATTTGGAATAATTGTTGGTAAACATCCAATGCAAGAGTGATTTACTGGGATAGCCTTGAAAGTTATTGCGGGTGGCTGGGTGGAAGCCTGCAGGGACCTGGCGCTCTCTGAGCTAAGGACGTCAGGAACTGAAGCTGGTCGTTGTGGTCCCCTGTTTTTTGTCCTGTAAATGTACTATGGTGTCTTTTGTGTTGCCAGCGTCCTTCTGGGTGGTTTTTGCCACCCATTGCCTTGGGCTGGGATGCTGTCATGTGAGTGAAATAACATTAAGGATCCCAATCAATCAATCAATCAAAAACCCACATCAACACTGCTTGCAATCTGGAATAAAAGATTCATTGATTTTGAGGCACTGTTATTCAACATCACATCAAAGAATGATTTACTGGGAAAGCATTGGAAATTATTCTCAATAATCTATTCGAAAAAGAAGTACATATATTAACTGCTTTAACATTTTGATTTAGTTAAACACTAACAATAGGCTGATGTTTGGGAACAGCCTATTAGTGACTAAGCTGAGGGTAGTGTATTATTATTGTGTACATGTACATCCTGTCAAAAATATAATAACGAAAGTAGAAAGAAAATTCTTCAAATTGCCTCCCTTCAGATTAGAATGAGAGTCCTTCTACCTACAGGGCCAACATGCCCTCAGTTGAATAATGCCTGGCCCACTATGAACACAGAAGAGCCCAAACCCAATCTCCTTATTGTAAAACTGGCTTATTAACACTACAGTAGTATCTGCGTTTTTTTTACCGTACCTGTGGATGTAGTTTTAATCAGGGTAGAAAGAATGTACTTTTACTGTATAATAACCTGTGACAGCTACCACTGGAACTGAGCTGGCTGGCTGTTTTTTTTTTGTTTTCTTTTGTTAATTTGACAAAGTGACAAGTCCTCATTCGTGTTCCAGTGCCATGTTGTGCTATTCCTGACTCCACTATTACAGTTCTGACGAATGCTGTAATTAATGAATGGATTTCTAAATCTTTAGGGAGCCATTTCATTTGGCAGAAAATGACATCTGCCATGCAATAGTTACTTCCCCTGAGAAAACTCTTATCTGTCTGAATTGAGAGTCATTGTGTGGCCTTTGTATGGAGCTGTCGTTCAATATCAGTGTATAACTGTACACGTTAAAGTTTTTTTTACCATTTCAAGCCTTGCAATAATATATCTTACATTATTTTATATTCTTCTTAACACTCAGTTGACATATATATTCTCAAACTATTCAAGACAGTTTTCCACGTTCAATATCAGCATGCATCTGTTTACGTCAAATATTTATTTTTCACTTGCTAGAATCTGACTTTCTTAGTCTTCCCTTTTTTTCATCTTGATCTCAAGTGATTCAAAAGAGATTTTGATTAATTCCAAGCCAGATTGTTAGGTGCCTGGAAAATGTCCCTTGGCTCAGAAATTTAAAAATAATCTATACTTGTTTTGTTTTTTTAGCTATTTCTTAAAGGGAAGAGATAGTAATGATTTTGGATATTAAACGATCTTGACAAGAAAAGTCTGATTGTTAGCACTTGACGCCAGACTAATTCTTTCTTCCCTTTCCAAGAAGTCAATCTTTTTCATATCAATCCAGTTTTAAGCCAGTAGTATGCAATAAATTCAACACTCACTAGCTGTAAATGGATATTTAATGGAATAGTTTGTTAGAAAGTTAGTCAGTAGCTTTTGAGTACCCTAAATGCTCGACAAATTCGACCCCCTTTACAACTACATTTTATGCAAAGGGTAAGGAGTGTAGACATGCAATTTTGAAATTTTTATGAAGTTCAGACTTTAAATTACCTGAAAATGTAAGTTTTAGTTCCAAATTCACAGTTAAACATTCAATAAATTACTTAAAGTTTGTGACCTTAGAGGTCGAATTTGTTGAGGATTTAGGGTAGTACAGTATTTTTTAGACTGTGTGATGTATGTAAAAAGCTGCCTAGTACAATTTAAAACATTTTACCAGAGCAAATGTACAGAAAACCCAGCTTTAATACTTTAGTAACTCAAATGTTAACGATTCTTCAATTCCAGTCCCATTTACTGATTTCATTTGCAACATTGTTTTACAAAAATGGGAAATGTTTCTTGTTACATGTAATTGATCTCTACAAAGGTAATGCTCCAACATCTAAAACACAAGATCTAGTTTATTTATTGATCAAATACCAGAAGCTGCTACAAATTACGTTTCAATAATAAATCAAACAAAATATTTATATAAATGCAGATCCACTTCAAAAAATTCAGAAAAAAACCCAAAACATATTTTTATTTTGTTCAATTTTTTCTAGTTAGCTTTATTTTAACAGCCCCGTTTTGTAGCTTGGTTGTAAAATGTTGCGTTTTAAGATTTTATGATGCATGCCAAAGAATTCCAGATCCAGAAATTTTTTTTAAATTGTCCTGGAATTTATTTTTTACAATTTAATGAACAAATATGCTGTGTAGTTTTAATTTTAAACTAAGACTGAGATATATGACTGTTTTTGATCTTTGTGTTTGAATTCTGATTTTGAGAAACAATTTATGAATGAAAAAAAAAAGGCAAATAGCAAAAGATAGTTATAGTGTAGACTGCCCTGTAGCTATTAAAGGGCAGTACAAGCTTACATTCATACTGTCATACACTGTACTTACAGTACCACAAGATGAACATAAACTTTCCAACGGAGCTGATACATTATTTGGTTGTGTCATATATATGTTATTGAAATACCCTTGAGCATGGCATTAAACACCAATCAGTCAACGAATCAATCAATCAATCTTAATGTAAAAAGTGTGGTGAGTTTGCCAATGGTTTACAACCAACTATATGAACCTAGTTGTTGGTGGTGGATAGTGCATTGGACTATATTCTTCAGCTTACTGAATGAGGTGTGAGAGCAAACATGACTATATGGGCGATTTATTTATAGAATAGTTTTCTTGTTGTTTGATGCTACAGTGCTTATCGGTATTTTACTTACGTATCGCCATTGTACTTTGGCAGTTAACATCAACACAACCATAACACTGTGAGTCCCTATGGTCCGTTGAAGAAAAGAAAAGACAGAAATATTCCATTGCCTTTGAAAGGGGATGAATTTTCTCAAAACAAACTGCAATTAGCATGAATAAAGTTTTTAGTTTTGCTTCTCAGTGTCCCACTAACAGAGACTGAATACAGTAGATGCTGTTGTTATTAACCTTCCTAAAGAATAACATTAAGCGCCAAGCCAATGGTAATGGCGTGTGTTTTTGTGTCCGGTTATCTCACCATGTTCCACCAAATGTGTGTAATGCAAATTGGGTGACACAGGGAATAAAAAGTATCCAAGTGAAACAGCCTTGAGTACAAGTGGTTGCTTTCAGGAAACTTCCTGACCCTGGGGCTCCTGGTGCTAAAGGGCGCGGAAAGCAGATTTACTATCACTTCATGTTTTGCCTTTTAGACTTGCCATGTGTACTTGAGAGCGGTTTCTAATGCTAAGAAGGCTGATGCATTAATTGTCATTTGAGTGAAATAACCTTAAGTATGCATGAGTCATAAAACCCCATTTAACAAACACACTGTCTTTAGGGTATGGCATTAAAACAAAGGTAAACAAATATTTACATCATGCTGATATTGTCTCATTACAAAAATTTATAATACAGCACTACCAGAATTAGGGTAAATAAATAGAAATACGGAAATAAGGTTGTGGTTTGCATATCTTTCTTTGTATTTTTTGTTCTCTGCAATGCTACATTATGTACATGTAACACTTTTGTTTAGTTTGTCAACTGCTTTATTCTGTCTTTGATGATAATTCCAGGAAAGGTTTGAAGAAGCAGAAACAAGTGAACAAAGAGTTAAGGGAGATGTTCTTATCCTCGTCAATATTTGAAACAGAACAGATTACTAAAGTACTGCTGGTGAGTGTCACAGGTGTCCAATGTTAAAAATGTTTCTTTTACATTTTGTTGGGGTAAAGATTCGACTTTCCACCAAGTGTCTCATAGTTATTTTATGAGATGTGTGGTAAAAAAAAGTAATAATGTTTGATTTTTACACTGGAGAGCGACTTTAGTCATAATTAATCCAGAAGTGTGTTAAAAACAATGAATAATATTTAAGTTTTCCACTGGAGATCTACTTTAGCCATAATTAATCCAGGATAATTTGTCAACATACCATAGTGATGTTCTATCTCTTATTCATTTTTAGCAATGGGCCAGGAGCTTTTGCAATTTGGTAGTTCACAGGCGTTGTTTAAAATTACAAAAGTTTGAGAAATCTTAATTGACAAAAAAAAAAACACAACATTTTGACAAATAAAAAATTCAAAACTAAATTCTTTTTTTGTTTATTTGTCATAATAAATGTGTCTGCATTTAGCTGATTGTCTTTTATGGAAGACAAAAAGTAAAAACAGTCTTTTTGAGTTGAAATTTGTTATATATTGTTATATTTCTTTCAGGATCTGTCAAACTACAAATACAGTAAACTGGTCACAAAGTCTCTGGATATCCTCAATAAACTTTATTCTTCAAAAACCAACATGTTCAGACTCTCTTCCAAAGCTCAGGTAAATCTTATTTGGACCAGCAACTGAGTTGTTGTTTTTGGGGTGGGGTTGGGTGTCGCCAGGGCGGGGGGACGCTATAGTCATAAAATGCCAAGGATATGTTGATTTCGATCAAATCGGAACAACTGTTATTTTGACTTTTGCGCATCTTTTGACATGTTTTGAGTCCAATTTTTTTTTATTTTGAAAATAAAAGCTGTAACTCATAAAGAAGAACAAGCGTTTGCTTTGTTGAATTCAGAAGTACAGCTGCCGAGGTTATAAACAGTTGTGAGCGTACTCAAGACAGACTTCAGAGTGCTCCAACTGTTGAGATCCTGTTCAGCTGAGAACAAGTTTAATGTGCAGACTCCATAAGTCGAAAAGTGGAGCTTTTTAATTTCGGAGGTACGAAAGCGCTAAGTTGTTTTTGTTCTACACTTTGCAATAATTTGTATCTCACTGATAAAATGTTGAGCTCATAATTAAGCGCTGATTTTCAAAATCAAAGGGGCAATTAAAAGTGAATTTAAAACTATTAAGGCTTTATAAAACTATGATATCTGGTTAACACATGGTTGATTATGGTCTTTAGCATAGTCTAAGCTTAGGAGTTTGTGCTCAAGTTGGAACAGACAGCATTCTTAACTTTTTTTAACCTACTTGACTCAAGACCTTCTTTGAAGATTGCCCAAACTGTCTTGTTACAATGACTTTGTTTTGAGTCCTATTTTATTCATCCATTGGACTGTCATATATTAGTAGTGAAACAGCTGAAAGTACAGTGAAAAAGTTAGTCGGTGCACAGTTTGAACAAGTACATTCTTTAGTCCAAGGGAAGTAACTTTGTTGAATTAATATGTTGGGGGGCTGCTGTCTCTCATTTTCTGCATCAAGACTCGTATATTTTGTTGAATATTACCTGGAGTACACTTGTTTTAAAAAAAGTGAAATTACTTGACAACAAGATTGATTATTGTCGCACTTTTGCTGGACTAAATTAATTTGATTTTTAAGGTATGGAGTGTGGGAGTCAAAAGAATATTCTGTTTGTTATATTGACAGGATGAGGCTGAAATAAAGTTAAATTTATTTCACAAATGATCATAATACACATAAAATTAAATAACATAAATTATGACAACTTCTGAAATGAAAATTGTTGAATACAACAATCTATAATCATATTACGGAATTATCTCCCTGGACCACAACCTCCTACTCTCTAAGTCTACAACAACACATTCATAGCCCTGACTCCACTATCAAACTACATGTACATGTATACACATTGTCAGTGAGACAATGCTACAGAGGTTAAAAGTGATCTTTAACACTACATGTCTCACTTACTCACTGCTTGAAGATGTCAGGTAATGTTTTATTTCATTGTGAAGACTTAATTCCTGCAAAGTTGTTTTCAAGGTTGTGTCTCCACCAAAATTGTACAGGCATCATAATAGTTGCTCACCCTTGTATAACTAATAAAAAGCAACAACAAAATTTGTAATGGTCCACATATTTGTTGTTCATAGGTTCTGTTGACCCAGGATTCATCTCGTGTCCATCGGGAAGTCTTAAAGAGTATGCCAATATTACGACGATTGGCTCGAACAAAACTCGACGACCAGCAGGTGAAACTGATGGGAGAAATACTGGATGATCTGGCCGAGTAGGTTTCTGTCTAAATTCTCATTGCCTCGTTTTACTTTGGGTTTCAATAGGCTTTACATCTGTCTGTCTGTTTATATGTATCTACCTCCTAGCAAGAGGTCCCAGTTTGAATCCCGGTGAGGAAAGCAAGATTTTCTTTCTCTACATTTATAAAAAGATAAATGTTTTATAAATGTGGAGAATGAAAGTTTTGCATGCCTCCGCTGAGACTTGAACCAATGACTCTGGCTAGTAAGGGCCAGTACCCTTACCTACTGAGCTATACAGAGGATCAAGGAAGAACATCTACAAATTTTAGGCCAAACAATGGCTGAGAATCTTTATCTATGGGAAGCGCTGCTAGTGGGAAATTAATCAGCAATGTGTTTCTTGTTCGGGTAATTCTGATATTCTGGTTCGGGTTCTGTTTTGGAACAAATGTGCTTTTAAGCATCATAACATACGTAAATTTAACAGCAAGATGCCGCTCCGGGGGTTTCTAATGTAGAGCATCTAGAACCCAAGGTCTCACCTAAAACTGTCATTGCCTTGTAAACATGTGTGTCTAGGAAAATACAACGAATGGATAGGCTTATTATGTAAGATTATTTAAAAAGTCACATAGTGGTACCGGTCTAGACAATCCTGCATTTATTTTTACTATTTTCAGATTTTGTCATCTGCCAATGACCCCTGATGAACCCCATCCAATGAACCAGAACATTCTCATCAGTAATGGTAAGTAAACATGCTATTTTATAACATACATACCTCATGCTAAAACAAAGTTGCTTTAGGATTTTAAGAAGCCAGCCAAAGATTTCTAGTTCTATTATGAGTGTCTATTCCAAATGACTTGTGGACATATGTATGGAAAATTGTTGTGCTGTAAATCAAATTTACAAGCTACATGTATGAGCAATTATAAGAACTCTTCTGTACATTTGTTTGTCCATTGACAAACTGATTTGAGGCATTCCACACACTAATATACTCCTTCAATGCAAAGTTATAATTTTCTTAAATACATTCGGCCATTTTTCATGACAAAATATCACACATTTGATCGGTAGCAATATAAGTTATTTAAATATTAAGACATCATTTGGATTTCAAAGCTCAACTAGCAATATCTGAATATCCCAAACCTGTTATGATTTGAAAAGCCTCTGACATTGTTTTCGTCTCTTCTAGGAATCCTCATTATCTTGTTTGACTTGCTGGTTCAGGACATTGATACAAAGCTTTTGGTGAGCACTTACTTTAAGAATTCTACATTTGTGTCGTTACTTTGCAGGAATAATTTTCCCTTCTCAAGAAGGAGAATTTTCATCTCTAATCAAGATGTGTGTCATCCTCTTTAATATTCCTGATTTTTGTTCTGCAAATTGTTAAATTGAAACTTCGGTTAAAATGAAGACATAAAAACAAACAGCATCCACATTTGTCAGGGACTTTACTTTAGGAAAGCCAGGAGACAATACCTAGCAATGGTGCTCTCTAAGCCAGGGTGCATCAGGAAGCCAATTTGTTGTGGCGTCCTGTTTATCTTCCTGTAAATGTACTGAGACTGCTTCTGTGTTGCCAGTGTCCAGAGCAGTTTCGTCATATGAGTGAAATAGCCTTAAGTCGGCGTAAAACTCCAAACAAACAAACCTAATAAGGGTTCAGTAGCAATAAAAACTGCTTTGTTTTTATGATCTGAGAAGTCCTCTGCAAGAAAAGATCAGAACTTTTTTGTTTTTAATTTTTGTAAAGGATCTATTTATGACTATTTATGACTCACATAATCTGAGATATTTTTATATCGATGTATCAAAAAAGATGTAAATGTTGAAAGATAAAGCTGTATGAAAAAGCTGTATGCTGAAGAGTCATCCTTTATTTCCCTCAATCAGGAGCAATACGCCGGAATGAAGGACATCTTTAAGAAGACTCTGTACCTCTTAAAACTGTTGGCTAAGGAGAATGATTCAGTCCAGAGTCATATCTTTGAGAGGTTGGACATATTACTAGACGTCCGTGTGGTGGAGTCAGACTTAGCCATTGCACTAAAAGAGGTAAAAATTGAGTTGTTTGGAGATTCTTGCTTTATTTCCTTGCTTTATTTCAACCTGTTGTTCTGTGTAGAATATATTTTATAAAATATGTTTAAACCTGCATATTGGCACTCATGTAAGTCCTCTTTAAAGTACTCCAATTGATTAAAAGTGAAGCTGGTGGAGCCGCCATCTAAATAAATCACCACCACCAAAGGGAAGCTGCTTTTGGTGAACATTGTCATATTGGGCCATATTAATTATCTTGTGATTGCTAGAGTGAAAATGTTAGATTTCACCTTGAAAGACAAAACAAATGGCTGTCAAGAGAATGATATAAACTAATAAGACAAACTGTGATTGTTGAAATCTATTTAAATGGTGCAAGTATTTTCCTTTCAGCTCTTTGACACCCATCCTGTGGGTGGTTGGGTGGGAGCTTTCTGAGCTGTTCTGCTCTCTAAGCTCACCGGTATCAGGGAGTGGATGTTTTATATTGTTTATCGCCCTCTATTTGTTCTGTATTGTCTGATTGTTTTTAAGTGACGTAGAGAGTAGGTTCCTGCACCCATTGGGTGGGCATGCCATGAAAGAAATAACCTATTAAAGTATGGTGTAAAACCTGGAGATTTTTTTTCTGTTATTAGAGGAGAACTTTTAAACCAAGATGAAAATGTCATGAGTCTATTTTGTAGGTATTTGCTGGAAACCAGGTAACCTGTCTGAAGATCCACCCACGGCAGATACAAAAGATAGTGAACAGGGTGGCCGACATGCAGGAGAAGGCTCCAGAGTTCCTCGATCTGCTCAGTATGATTGTCAAAGGTAACCTTAATACCTCTAGATGTGTTATAATGATTTAAAATTAACAGGGCCTGCAACTCTTGTCTTAAGAGTCTAGATGTGTTACTTGAATTATCGCAATAGTTGTTGCAGTAATATTCAACTATCAATAATTTTTGCAATTGCAATAGATTTACCAACTATCCATAGTTTTTTGGCTATGTGATAAACAATCAATATTTTAATACTGTACCTGTTTCCTAAAATTACATGTAATTTTATGCAATCTTTTCTTCAATACATTCAAAGGGAGCATTCAAAACCACGGATGACTTCGCAAAGTTAGAAATCCTATAATTTAACTGTGCTGCAATGTTATTGAAACTTACTGACATAATAACTGATACTATGGCGTTGCCATTAATGTATAATTTGAAGATTTAAAATACATATTCTGTGTTTAATTTTAACAAAATCCTACCTGCAGCACTATCGCAATAGCATTACAATAGTGCTATAAGAATTTCAATAGTATCGCAATACTGTCAATGATATCACAAAAGTAAAAAAAGAGGCAATAGTCACCCTTTGATACTTATACATGTACAGTAATTATTTGTAGAGAAAACCACAACAGTTTGAGGTTTATGAAAGTCACTCGTTGAAAGCCATAACCAATAGGTAGAATACTGGTTCAAGAAAATGTTTCCTTTTGAATATTGCTTTATCGTCTCTTTGTACAAAATAAATTCGTTTTTACATAGTAAGATGGAAATTTGTAATCTTGAAATTTTTTTATTACAGTACTTGGAACAGGACTGACTCTGAAAAGAAACCAGGCCTATGTGATGAAATACATCATGCAAAACTACAAGAAAGTGGCCTACGTTCTGGATCTACCAAGAGATATCAGGTGAGGTCTCTTATATAGACAATGTCATGATGAGATTTTTTTCATGAAAGAGGGGCCTCTGTCTGTTCTACATCAGTTGCTTGCATAATTATGAACAGAATATGCATAACATGAAACTAGGATATGGGAGTGCTTACATTGGTTTGAGGAAGCCCAAGAGGTTTCCTCAAACTGAACCTCTGGTTAATTTCCATCTATATGTACATGTACTGTATGTTCTACCTGAATAGATGTACATGTATTCCAGGAATTCTAGTTAAAATTTAATCAGTCAACATTCATGTTTTGTTTAAATTTGTTATGCTGGATTAGCTTTATTTAATTTTCACATTTAAAATTTTCACATGTTTTACAATTTTTACTGTTAGCTTTTTGAAGTTAGACGATTGGTGGGTACTTGCCAGATTGATCTGAGAAGGAGCCGATGTCTTACATAAACTCACCTGTCAAGCTCATACCACCATTCCTGCATCATTTTTTTTTGTTTTCAGGGAGAAGATCTTGACTGACCCTGACAGAATTTGTACACTCAGATTTTACATCAGCTTGTTGGATTTGTTAGCTACTTGTGCTGAGGTAAGGCAGATTCTTCTCCTTAATGACCTTGACCTTTGGGGCGACAATGCGTAGTCAACCATGCATTTTGACCCCTCAGGTCTTGGACCTAACTTATTTTACATCAGCTTGTTGGATTTGTTAGCTACTTGTGCTGAGGTAAGGCGGATTCTTCTTCATAATGACCTTGACCTTTGGGGTGACAATGCGTAGTCAACCATGCATTGTGACCCCTCAGGCCTTGGACCTAACTTATTTGAAGAAGCCCTTCGATTTGCTCATCTTAGATCTTGGGATGAATGGGGGATTATTTAAAAATTTCTACAACCTGTATTGATTGCAGCTATGGTCTGGTAGACCACAGATCAACTGGCTGAATTATTGATTTATGATTTATTTGATTGATTGATTAAAAAAAACAGCAAGCAAACCAATGTAGCTTACAGGTCAACACCTTTTATAACATCAATTCCAAGAAAAATGTTTTTTTTAAACTTGTTAGTAGTTTTAAAGGCTTTACTTGTCAAAACAGATATCTCAAAACAAACAAATTAAGTTTTTTGTCCGCTATGTTTTAGGGAGAGAACATGTTTATCGAGTCATTATGTCAGACAATCCTGCCATTAGAGGACCTGTTATGGGTACTCAATAACCCCCGAGTAGACAACGTCCTGAAGAAGCCATTCCTCCGATGTTTGCACCATGTCTATATGAGGAGTAATGGCACAGTGGTTGAAACTGGAGCAGGGGAGCTACCTCATGATGAGTATGTCTTCATATCAGCGAAATAACCATAACTATCATTATATATTTTGAGTGGAAGAACGCTAAGTATAAGTATTGCGCATGGAGGGAAATATCATTTTGTTTGGTATTATTGTCATATAATTTTGTTAGCATATCCGCAGTATTATGAGACACTTTGAGTGAAATAGTGCTAAGTATTATTATCAAGGTGAGAAATAACATAAAGTATTTTATTTTTTTTGTATGAAACAAAATGTTTTAATATATTCAGAGTATATTTTGTTATTCATGCAAAATGAAGCCAAATTATATCCATATTCCGTGTATCACAATTAAATACATCATGCAAGACAAGTATGCAAACTCTTTTCCTCATTTTACTAAGCGTTCCATATAAAAATTAATTTGTGGGTAATATGTTTTGAATGCAATCAAATCAATGTAGAAGTTTCAATCTCAAAGACTTAGGAGAAGTTCATTTAGAATCTGTGTTTTTGTTTATTATACAAACATCTTTACTTTTGGTGACGATTGAATAATACCTGTTAACTAATATACTGAACTAATATAACAATTGACGTTCTTGTACAGGTATAACTGCTTTAAAATGTTAGCCCTGTTTTGTTTTTTTCAGATCTCTTTGGAATTATCTTGCCTCTGTTGCCATAGCAATGAATCGTCTAACGGATAGTGTTAAAGAGGACCCCGATAAAATTGCCATCCATTTAAAGACAGCGCCAGAGAAAAGGTGATAGCTTGTTCTATGGCTGAGGGCTTGCTCACATTTCAAAATTACAGCCTATCTACTCAGACTCACTCTACTTTTTGTGCCTGTTCTTTCTTTTTAAAATGAATCAAATAATGTTAGGCTTCTAATTTCCTAGCTTGATTGGTTAAAGAAGAAAATAATGTGTTTTTGATTTGAAAATTGTGACCTATTCGATTATGTTTCTAAAATTAGCGAGAAACTGATCAGGTAAACGCATACAAATTCTAGCCACCTCTCTCTCATGCATTTTTAAAATTGACACCTATGTGAAAAATCAGGAGCGGACTTGAATATCGATTGTTTGGTCAGAGACAGATTGCTTTTGGAAATTGTTCCGGCGGCACCTTTATAAAAAAAAGAGTACTTGACCAGGTCGTTACCCAAATACTCCTAACCCAATAGAACTCCATCCCAGTCCGCAACTAGCACAAATCATTTGATAAAGTATTTCACAACCCTATTCTTTTTGTCTGCATTTAGTGGATCGTCCCAAACCCCTGACTTTGAATCATCAGCTTACGGAAGCTGTGTGTATTTCCTCGAGGGGGTCATGCCGTTCTTGGAGACGTTTTTTCGGGACTTTTATTTTCCTGACCAGGCTGGGTATGCTGATGAAATTGACGAAACTGATCATCTGGCCAAAGCTGTTGTGGTAAGACAAAAATTATTGATTAGAATTTGTTGTTTAAGTCGAATAATTATTTGATCTCATATATATTTAAATGCTTACAAAATCAGAAGTGCAAAATTTTGCTCTGTGTGGAATATATTTTCTAAAATATGTTTAAACCTGCCCATTGGCACTCTTGTTAGTCTTCTTAGTATGTTCAGATTATAAATATCTTTTTAAATATTAGGAAATAAATGGTTTTAGTATTTATCTGTTATACATGTACATGCATTGACCTAGTTTTCTTTCTCATTGTATTTTTTGTTCATCTATTTCAGATGTTCAGTGAGATAATCGGTCCACTGTTAAGTAAACCTGAACACATGAAGAACATGGTACATTGTCTGACCTCAGTGGTACCAGCCTCTAATATGCCCAACTCTGTGAGTATCACTGATAGTTTAATAAATACACCTGCTAAAACAATTAACACTTGTTAATCAAGCGTTTGTTTCTTATTGCTCGTTATTGGTACGGAATTCATGATTGACTCAATGTTGCGGTTTATTAATCAATCCATCATCAGGGGTCCTGGTCACTCCTGATGATGGTTTGATTAATAAACCGAAACGTTGAGTCAATCATGAATTCCCTATCTTTTTTTGGAGTTGTTACTTTGCTTTA
>JAVFBZ010195100.1:0-14217 GCA_032466195.1 Katharina tunicata | reverse complement strand
ATCCTACCCTTCAACCAACGCCTCATACATTGAGCCATGGCTCCAACTATAACCATCAATTGTTCCATTACTACCTTGAAGGAAGAAAACAATAAAGTCGAATAACCACCGGTACGATCTCAACCCGGTTATCTCCGTAAATATTGTCCATCTGATCATGGTTAGAATTGGAGCAGAAACCTTGTGAGATTAGCATTCAAATTGAACCTGACACATAAATAGGGTTAGAACCGAACACGAGTAGTAATTGATTAAACGTTGATCCATCCCGCATTAAGCAGAAATAGAAATGTCGTAGTATAATCAGAAGTAGAAATGTCTGTGACATGTGGTATAAATTGAAGACCACAACGGTAAATAAGACTACATATATTTAAAAAATGTCTGTATGCTTCACTGTGTATTAGGTGATTTATTGACAATGTACTTTTCATTATTTGCAGACAACAATGTATATATTTCTTATAACTATGTTCCACGTTCTCTGAATAACACGCGTAGCGGCACTTTTCCTGATCTTTCTATATTTATAAATAATAGTGAGAGTAAAGACAGATAATTTGACCTCAGTGAAATCTCAATTCTAGTGATTTGGCGCATTATTACCTCCGATGGCGTCTTAGGTTTCTTTTTTGGGACATCATTGATAGGCCAGCTTATCATGGTCTATAAACACACAATTTCATAAACCAATAATTTCATAGCATGAACTTATTGTTTTTTTTTTCAGGACCATATGCTTCAGTTACTTTATACATCTATTTAATACAAATTATTCACGGATAACAATTACTTAACGTTTAAACATATTCGCGTATCATCGATTACCACGAACCATTATTACTCGAGATCCTGCCTTCTGACAATATGGTTAAACGGCAAAACTTTTTTTGGTGTTAAGAACAAAATCGGAAATTGATTTTCCGTTCTGAATGTGAAGATAAATAAAGATTCATTTTTGTTATTATCGGAAAGGTTCGTTTGGTAACTGCACACTTGAACAGTTCTTAAACATTAATGTAGATTTCACTTGTGTATTTATGTCCACAGTGTTGTTCTCCAGTCCAATACTGTGTGTTTGTAGTACCTGGGGTGCCCATCAGAAGTCTTGTTATTTGTGAATAAGACAGGGTTTAAAACAAAAGCAGATTACGGGAGTTCAGTTTTGGCAGTTGTATGCTATGAGAGAATAGGACGCCTCTATATGGTAGAAATATTTGTTATATTCATTTTGAATAAATTTAACTCCATACACTATAAGACTGTTCTGAAACTGATCGACTTTCTGACATTTAAAACCAACCAACAAGCTCAGAACGCTAGAGTACATTGTCAAATATTGTTGAAAAGGAATGTTTTATCTCATGTTTAATACAAGGCAACAGGGTAGACGATAAAAATGCTGACGTAGCAAGTATCAATAAATAAGGTAATAAACACGAATTCTCTTGCAAACATTGATAAACATTGAAGGTCTCTATTGTGTTTTGAAATGCCCCAGCCGACTGGTTCATAGATAAGCAGGAACAGTGAAAACTGAATTATTTCAACTAAATAGTTTACAGAAGCAGATACGGGGGGTTATTATAATTCCGAACTAAATAACGATGCTCTGAAGAATTTGTGGTTTTCATTACAGTAAATTATTTAGAGTGGAAGTGACAATAAACCAACATAGAGGCGGCCATCTTTAATAATTGATTACACTTTTTCAGCTGCGCTCAAACTGAGATGAGGACATTCAAGATCTGTCGCAACAGAGCCCTGTTAATATCACTTCGGATTCACAACCCTTTCAGAAATTTACGATCTCAGTCCCAGTTGAGAGGTTAAGGTCAATAACATATGCGTACGGATAAAAAAAAGGAAAAGTGCTACGTTTTATCCCCAATTCGCCTTGCTTACAGTTGCAATATTACGCAAAGCACATTTATTTTAGTTCTTGTACCTGTACTTTCTTGCTGTAGTAGACGTTCCAAACGGCTTTTTTACTTCACCACTAATGTTACCAAAATAAATTCTGTGACTTAGAAATGTGTTCGACTGCATTTCATGTCACAGAAAGTTGCTATGCCTTATTCAATTCTTTTATTTGTTGTATTATTACTTTATTTAATTTTCCTTTATATTTATTTATTTATTTATTTATTTATATATTTATATATCCGTCGACTGTCTTTCACTTTTCTTTGCCATAACCACAACACAACGCACATCATGTCTCCTTTTAACACTGCCTAGAAAAATATGACAAAAGTCAACATAATATGAAGTGAACAATTATTCGGGTGTCTGGTGAGTTCTCCTAGCATGGTGAGAAGATCGATTTTATAACTCTATTTTCCATATTTGGCCAGGAAGTCATTCACAGAGCATGGACATCCCTTGAAGAAATGTTATTTAATTATTCCTAAATTTGTTAAGCCACTGTTCAGCGAAGATTAATCTCACCGAGCCGAATCTGTAATAATAGGCCTGTAAGGTTTAACCTCGAATCCCGTAGACCTGTATAGGACGTTATTCGTGGTCTGTAAACTGTATGATCAGGCGAACTACTTTTGATACTGAATAATTTACGCTAGAAAGAACAACTTAATAATTGCTTTAAATTAAAAAATCTGGCCGCATGAAGTCTTACACAAACAACCCTACCAACACTTACCTTTCATGTGCCATTATTTCTACTTGTCACGGTATAATGTATCAATGTCATTTCCGACATATCATTTCTTTGTTTGTACTATATCTTCGTACTGAGTGTTTGCAGAACTAACGGACCCATATTGATTCTGCATTTGTCGAACAACATTTTCCTCATACGAGCACATGACTAGTACAAATAGCACCTTTTGTAGACTGTTGCTTTTCAAGAAAGAAAACGGCTCAGATACATTTTGTCAAGCCAAATATTACTCTGACCTGCATTTCTGTATATAAGTGTCTGGAAACTAAAATCAAATCCATTGAACACAGTTTAGTAGAGAAACATAAAAATAGTTCATAGCTTGCAATTTTGAGTCAAAAGATGAGAGGCCAACTCTTCTTACAGTAAAACAAAATTCACGAGGATTTTGGTAGCACAAGCACTTGTTGTTTTGTTTCATTACAAAATGAACAAGAACGCGTACTAAAACTTCTTCATAACTACAAACTAATCTGCTTAAACGAAAACCAATAACATTAACATCATGATTCATTGGTGTTTACCGCCATGCTTAAATGTATTTCACTTATACGACGGCGATATGCTCCAAAGTTAATGTCCACAATAACATACCCACAAAATGTTTATTTCATTAGCTCCGTTGGAAAGTTAAAATGAAATACCTTTACTGATCCCGGTGAGAGATTTGCCATCGAGTAGTGGCGCTATACATCACAGAAAGTCAATTGGACTTTTTATGATTACATGAACCTTCCTCATGAATTATAGAAGAGAATTTTATAACATTGAATTCACGAGACAGACTGTGAACCAATGGACTTCAAGAACATTCTGTTTGCTCGGTGTTTCATAAATGATTTAGAACGACTGGTTCTTAGTAAGGGATGACATCTAAACTAAATGGTAGAATTTTAAATACAGGGGCAGGCTGTATCCAGCTCGAGGGATTTTTATAAACCGTGGCCATTTCACTCAGCCGATATATAATGGAGTCAGATGGAAGCTCGGTTTTAAACAACATTGACAAATATAGACTATACCAATATAGGTTTTTATGCTGTCCTGTTGCTCAAATACCAAGGTAGAACTAAAGAAATAATCTTCCCTTAGCTTACATATGGCTCAGTTACCGTAAAGTTTAACGACTGGTGTATATGTTATCCTCCAGTGTTTATAGATTTTAAGAAACTCATCAAACGTGACCTAAAGAAAAATGATAGCACATTTATTGAATTATAAAATAAGAAAGAGTGATGTTTTTATCCTGATATAGTCTTCCATGGAATATTGCTATTTACAGGTAACCCAAGATAACCTCCTTTTTTACTTAGAAAAACTATAGACTTTAAGAATGACAACTTCTGATTTATTTCTACAAATCCTGTAGTTATTATTAAAGTGTCTCAACTTTTATCAAATAACTTAAAACAAAAGTATTGGGGCCAAAGGAAGAGTTCTACAATTATCTAGGATCATGGTACACGAAGGGAAAAACAAGCGTTTTAAAAACATTATGAATCTTTTCAATCGACGCTACATCGACGTACCTTAAATTGGATACGAGAACTAGATGTTGTTACTTACCAGATATCGGTAGATAAGTTCATTATGCAGGTTTACAGACCAAGCTGGATATTTCCCTTGAGGGCATTCTTCAACTGGAAACATGTATAAAAAATGGACGCAGCTTATATTTTACTAGACGAAGTGGCGACTACATCAATTGAAAAATAATCGAGTAAGGGTAATATCTCGAAGTTTCCAAGATGTGTAAGTGTTCTGGCCAGACATTAACATGCGTGGTCATCAGGGATGGAATTGTAAACATCTGTGTCCTCCTCGTTGTCGTATGTGGAGGTTACATTAAATTAATCAACTCGTTCTTGTTTATCAGTTAATATATGTCATGCATTGTTACTTACTTAGAATCTCATTGCTTCCAAACTGTTGGAGTGCAATGAAGTCAGTGTCGTGTAATGAGTATTATATATTGCTATATGACCAACTCTGCCATTTTAAAAGAAGGGTTGTGTTCTTACTAACTTTATACTATTTTTGTCGTTTGGAATTTGCCATATTCTATCACGTATTCTTACCGTTAATAATACTGGATATGAATAAGGAATTGGCCGACATCAAACGGATACAGAACGAAACTATATGTCCAATATGTCATTGGCATCGTCCATATTTGTAATAGACAAATAGAGAAATATTAAAATATTTAGCCGTTTTGTTAGATTTAGTTAAATTGTTAAGATTCTTCACGGTAGTATAAAATAATCTTCCACGGTTGACTAAAGTATCTTCCACTCCACGTTTGTCTAAAGAATCTCCAACTCAACTGGTGTCTAAAGAATCTCCAACTCAACTGGTGTTTAAATAATTTTTCACTGCTGTCTAAAATCCTTCCACGATTGTGTTAAGAGTTTTCCACGGTTGTCTTAATAATCTTCCACTGTTGTCTAAATAATCTCCCACTCAACAGGTGTCTACATAATCTTTCACTGCTGTCCAAGGAACCTTCCACGATTGTCTTAAGAATCTTCCACTGTTGTCAAAAGTATCTTCAACTCTGCTGGTGTCTAAATAATCTTCCACTGTTGTCTAAGGAATCTTCCACGATTGTCTAAAGAATCTTCCACGATTGTCTTTGGAATCTTCCACTGTTATCCAAAGAATCTTCCACTCCACTGTTGTCTAAGGAACATTCCACGGTTGTCTAGAAATATTATGCAGAAATCGAGCGTTTGACAAACACTATAAACCTTTAACACTGATCTGTTCTGCTTTAAATGTCACTACAGCAAATTATTTGAAGCGGAAGTGCAACCTGGAATTGCGTCACTTAACAAAATTACGTATTTGTCCGATTGTTTTCTGTTTAGTAAACATGTACTTTTTTGAAAATGTTAAAGCAACAAAAGTTTTATAAAACCCATTATTCTGGTCAACATTTACAAATAAACAGCGAAGATTAAATTAGACGATGTATTAAACATCGATCAAGATATGTTAAATTAGATTAGACGATGTATTAGCTATCGACCAAGATAAGTTAGATTATATGATGTATTAGCTATCGATCCAGGTAACGTTCACTCTCATGCAGTCGGTCAGTGTTCAGACCTGTCTTTGTGTACGAGTCTGCACTGAATCAGATCCTCTTTCCAATTAAAAAGTCTTATTATCCATGGTCTCTATCCCTCTAAAACACCTTATTATCCCTGGTGGAGTCGCAATAGTAACTTTCGGACACGGCCTATTATCTTGTCGTATTAGTACACGATTTTATCAAACTTTACGCGCGACCTCCTGGCTCATAATATCAAGAGTTTAAATTGGTTTGTCTGGTAGACAGTAGAATATTCTGCTGTATACATACATGTATCTGAACAACAGAATAGTTACACAAGTTAGACCTGGGTAAAATCTCCGTAGCCGTGCTGGCGACATCACAAATGGAAGTGTAATGAAATTAAGACTATCATTAGAGATCATATTAAAAACCGCCATCCTCATGTCTTTAATGACACGTCTCTAAATACCCCTTTCGCTTTATTGACCCTTTGGTACAATATGGATGATACCCTCAGTTCCCTCCAAACATTGTTCGACATATTAATATACTAAACGGTTTTATGCGTTACTTTAGACTCATCCTATGCATACGTTAATCCTAGAAATACAGTAACAAACTGGTGTACAACAACTGTACTGCGAAATGATTTGCGCAAAACCCTTCACAAAGCATCAGTTATAGGGATGCGTATTTCAACGGCCCATAGAAAGTTGTAATATAAGGTTACAAAGAGTACATTTTTTTACTATATTTTGACAACAGTCTTTATTTGTATGTATACAGGAACACAATAACCACCATGAATATGTTACAATATAAACAAAAGAAACAACGAGATACAGATGCACGCGAAAAATGAGAATTTTTCGAACTTGGTTACTTAGTTGATTAAATCCACCTCATTATTATTTATTTACATTTAAGTATACTGTAAGTTCGGAGACTCTTCATGCATTCCAAATTACATTGTAGCAATTGCAATCTAAAGACAGCTGTGGAAATTTGGAAAAGACAATGAATCTCCCCTATGCTGAGTAGCATATTTAAGGAACTATATATGAGGTGAAGAGAGAGAAACAATGCATATGGGGTTCAAATATTTGAATATCACAGCTTATTCATGGTCCTGTGTATGTACATGTCTTGCTGTAGGCCCATTTTGTTATTTTGTTAATCCAAAGCTGTCACAGGCACCTCATTATTTTCTCGTTTTTTAATCCACGATAAAGTGCATTTCCACGATGAGGAGCCCCATAAGAAGGTTCCTAGTGGGACGAAAAACAACAATTAGAGTTACAGTAAATTGAGTTCAGAGTGGATTTATGAAGTAACCACGCCCTGCTTACGGTCTTTACAATAAACAGGGACAACCTAAAGTTAACGAGTCAAAAGAGACATGGTCAATACCCAGTGACTATACAATCAGCATGGTATCGGGCGAGCATCACAATTGCGCTAACAATTATTTTGATTTAAAGTTTTGTTCTGGAGCAAAACTTTAACGAAGAAAACCAGAAGCACATTAGATGACAAATAACACTAAATGTGTTGGGACTAAATCAATTTGTTTGAGGGTCAGTAAAACAATACCGTTTCAACTAATTCAAAATGACAGGTACGTCATTAGCCATCCTTGCAAACTGTGAAAGCAAACTGAAAATGAAAGTAACTTATAAACTCGGTATTACGTTTTATTATCATTATGCGCTGAAACAATAGAGTTAATTACATGAATAAATTATTTTTCTCCCGATATGTGACAAAGGCCGATTTACAGGATGCAGATGCGTCGTAGGATAAATTATAGGGAAAGTCTAGACAAATTTATCCGTCCGGTGTAGAACCGTAACCTAGCCAAAACATGACCACGGACCCTGTCCCCGATGACTTAATATATGGCACGAGTGATTAACTTATCACTAACGTCTCCGCTTCAATTAGAATAACACAGAGTAAATATAGGTCAATCGTTCTGCCAGACAAGGCTCATTTATCAGTTGTAATTCAAATCCCTTGACGAGGTTACCCAATTATCCAAAATCCATAACGCTACAACCAAGAAGAGCTGTAGATTACCGGGCCAAGGATTTCAATTCAGAAAAACGTTTAATATTGAAAAGCATAGGGTTTGAAGAAAAGCATAGGGTTTGAAGAAACTACGTATCATACAAACAGTGGTGAGTTCGCGCAGAATAAATAGAGTCATAAACAGTTTTATTTGGAAGCAATATATACATTGAGTGTATTTCTTGCTTACAGGAAATACTAGCTCATAGACTTCGACAGAGATCAGGTGAGCTTCTAGTCTTTATAGCCGTATTGTTTTGAAATCAGCAGTACATTTCCTTACAAAATATACCCAATTTGCTGTGTGTCGGTTACACACTAGTACATTCTTCTTTTGGGGATATATTTTGCTTGGTTTTGCCTTGTAATAATGTCTATTTCCAAAATTTCCCAAAGCCCTTCAGCTAGTAAAAACAAATATGCAATATAACTGTACTGTTAAAACCTAATCCTTTCCAAACATTCCAGCAGCCCGACCAGTTACTTCGGCTTCCCCATGCCTGGTTTATAGGTCAATCCCACCATATATACAAATAACAGCTTCTTATATATTCCACGGCGACAATACACCACAGTTAGGTAGACAAGGACAAAGATAGTCTCCTTTCCATGACTTGTCGACCACTCAACAAGATTATAAGCATTATCGTGTTCCAATAATAGTAGAAACAGCGAAACAAGTGTTTATCCATCCGGCGTCAAGTTTTAAGACCTGAGTACTTATGTCCAATTATGTTAATGGTAGGCACTCTGGCCTTGTGACCTTGATACTCAAAGCTACCAATATGAAAAACAATGAACGGAAACGTTTTCTGACAGACGCCTCCCCCGTGGTCTTCGCTCCGAAGATAGTCTTATCAACATGGGTCATAAATTATATGTCGCTCGAGACCTGGCTTAGTACCTGAGAATGACACAAGCGAACCTTCAGTGGATATATTGGGTTTCTGAGCTCAAGGATGGAAAGGGTTTATTTGTACGGTAAATACTTCCCTCACCAATTTGATTAATTATTTAAACTAAAGTTTTAAGACCTGAGTACTTATGTCCAATTATGTTAAACGTCATTTACCTAATAACAACCTGTTTTCATTCGTAAAGTAAGATTCCGCTATGTTTATGAAATCTATTTAATATTAAATATATTTATTTGATTGGTGTTTAATGTCGTACTCAAGGTTATTTCACCTGCGTGACTACATTGGGTTGCCGATGTATGGCAGAAAATCGGTCAGAAATCTCGTAATAAACTGTCTTGCCATCTCTTCAGCCATCGGTTAATTCCTCTGTTACACCTTAGGTCGAATGGGTGATTCGAAACTATAGCGGGTACAGTGGAAATGACTCAGGCCAACGCTTAACCAACTGAGCCACGGTAGATTTAGATTAATATACCCTAATACTTTAGCCACAAAGGCCTAATAATTAACGATTAAGACAAAGACAATTCGAATATTTAGACCATGTCTCTGGTGAATCATTCTCGTATAATAAATAACCTTATAAGTAAACGATCTAACGATAACCGCAATAATGAGATGAAATCTTTCGCATGGACATCCATCTGAATACCGGGTGTTTTTGAGAATTAGACAATGTTGACTGTCCATGCTGACTTGAAGTGGGGAAAAAGGCTGTTGTAAAATCACATTAAAGGACCACACAGGAGAGATAATGGACAACGGTCAAGTGTGTCAGCTTAATATAGTTGACGGACAACCTCATTACTATTATTTTTACAATGCTTTACATGGACTCATTTATTTGCCAAGAGGTTGTCAAATTGACACATTACCACACCTGGCAGAAGGTCATATGTTACAGGACATACCATTAACATTTAAACTATCCTGTGAACAATGGGAGAAAATAAAGATTAGCTCTCACACTTTACTCCACAGCAAGTCAGTCAGAGGAAATAAAACTAGCTTGGATATACAAAAAAAAAAGGAAAACAAGACCATAAGGGAATAACATTAGAACAAAGGTGTTAATTTAACGCTTCCAATTTACTGTTGTACGCTTCAACGGTACATAACGGGTGTTTGGCGAGATCTTCTTGAGCTTTGACGTTTTTTAGACTGGAGTGCAGTGGTTGGCTTGAAGTCCAATAGGGCCTGTAAGTCACGTCATGCGATGAAAGAGATTTCACGAGATTCCTTCCTGTTCCAGGTATATGCTACTTTGTATTTATTTAGATCTAACATCACCCAGGAAGTATAAAAGGAGATAATTGCCCCGTCTGGTCCGAAAACTGAACCAGAAGCAGAAGAAAACCTATTCTGAAAGACTGACAGACTGACAGACTGACAGAGCGCCAGTTTAGAGGATGTACCGGAAGTAAAGGATAAGCGAACGAGACTTATATATAAAATATTCACCTGAAAAAGCTGGTTTACACTACCGGCGAAAGCTAGTGACAACAACAACCTATGGTTAGTCTAAAAGGTGCTACCTCATTATTGTAGTTTGTTTATATACAAGACTAACACGGCTATCCTATATTTATCATATACAATATTGTGCGTGCTGTAAATCTTCCGTAGATTTGTAGCCGGGAGACGTTGACGGTGGTTACCTTCAGCCATTGGACTGGTTCGCCAAGATATGGCCGAATTTAGTACGGCGCAAGGCCCAAAGAAAACAATCAAAGAGATCAACAAGACATACGCCTAAGGAATCGGAGCTGCCATGTAACTAGGCATAAGCAGAATTTTCTCGGTCATATTCCGTCAAACAAGTAAAGTATGCGCTAACACCCCGCAGATGTCTTCGGAAATATTCACACTCGGTCTTGATGAAGATAAAGTACCCGACTAAAGAAAAGGTAATACGTAACACATGCTGATTGTTTACAGTGACCTTGGTAGTTGTCCAAGTTTCTGTCTACCCGGCACTTTCTTTTGTTGTTTCCTTTGTTTTTTCTTTACTGGAATTTCCGTTCCAATGTTAGGGCCATGTTGATGTACTGTAGTGATTAACGGATCAATATAATGTTTGGAACGCTCTCATGGGATATATGCAGATATCTAACATACAATAGGGTCACTTTCCAAAGGCTCCCTGTTTCCACTGAGCCATAAGAATGGAAGTCAAGTCTGAACTAAAGCTTTTCCTAATAGCATGGCCTTTAATTTGCTGGTACATTTGGCTCTTGAACTAGACATCCTTATTTCTCATAGTCAGTTCCAATATAAAAATGCATAATCAATCAAACATGTGACTTTCTGCCAGGTGTGGTAATGTGTCAATTTGACAACATCTTGTCAAATAAATGAGTCCATGTAAAGCATTGCAAAAAAAGAGTAATGAGGTTGTCCGTCAACAATATTAAGCAGGCACACTTGACCGTTGTCCATTATCTCTGAAATTTCTCCTCTGTGATTCTTTAAAGTGATTTAAGAACAGCGCTTTTCTCTACTTTAATTCAGCATGGAATGTTTAATATTGGCTCAAAAACACACGTTATTCTGATGGGTGTACATGCGAAAGATTTAAACTCATTATTGCGGTTATTGTTGGATCGTTTACTTATAGGGTTATTTATTATACTATAATTATTCAGCAGCGACATGGTCTAAATATTTGAATTATTTTTGTCTTATTCGTTAAGTATTAGGCCTATGCGGCTTAAGATTATGATGTTTTTTTTTTATCAAAATCGACCGTGGCTCAGCTGATTGAGCGTTGGACTGAGTCCATTTCACTCTACCCGGTATAGCTTCGAATCGCCCTTTCGACCTAGGCTATAACAGAATAATCGTGTGGTTGAGGAGATGGCGGGACATGTTCTTACGAAATTTTGTACCGGGTTTCTTCCGTACATCGACAAAGAAAAGTCACCATGCAGGTGAAATAGCCTTGGGTGCAATATTAAACACTAATCAAAAAAATATATTTAACAAATATAGCTGAATCCTACGTTACAAATGAAAAAAAAAAGGATTTTATTTAATAAATGAAATTTAACACAATTGACAATAAATGCTGAAGTCATAAAACCATGTGTTTTGATAATTTATAAAAATCGGTGACGGGAAGTATTTACCGTGAAAACATACCTTTTCCATCCTTGGGCGCAGAAACCCGATATACCTTTAATGTTCACTTGCTTCATTCCCAGGTACTAGGCCTGGGCCCACTTTCACAAAGCATCCTTAAGCTAAGGTGGCCTTAAATACCATGATAACCAGTCATGGGAGGTATAATGTTGTCATGACAGTTAAGGTCACCTTAGCCTAAGGAGGCTTTGTGAAAATGGGCCGAGGTCTCGAGCGACATATAATTTATGACCCATGTTGATTAGACTATCTAGGGAGCGAAGACCACGGGGGAGGCGTCTGTCAGAAATGTTTCCGTTCATTGTTGTTCATATAGGTAGCTTTATATCAAGGCCACAAGACCAGAGTGCCTATCATAAGGGCGCCGGATGGATAAACACTTGTTTTGCTGTTTCTTCCAAATCTTAAAACACGTTAAAACTTATAATATTGTTGAGTGGTCGACAAGTCTAGGAAAGGAGATTGTCTTTGTCCTTGCCTACATCACTGTGGTTTATTGTCGCCGTAGAATACATCAGAAACTGTTCGTTTAGATATAGTGTGATTGAACTATAAACCAGGCTATGGGGAAGCCGAAAAAACTGGTTGGGCTGTTGGTATGTTAGGGAAGCATAGGATTTTAACAGAACAGCTACATTACATATTTGTTTGTTCTACCTGGCGGACTTTGTGAAGGAAATCTTTTCATACGGATACTATTCACCGGTGCTCCACAATGCAATACAAATAGTTACAAAATCAATCACATTCAATATATTTTTCCCCAATCCAGCACGGATAAATTCGTTTTGGTAATTGTGGTAAACTCGATTTTCGGACTGAAATTTGAAAATTTCGAACGCATCGATTTTTAGATGGTTGTCCATCTATAAGTTCATTTAAAACCCTTTTATTCAGGCTGCGATTACACAAAATAACTTCAGGAAGAGAAGGGTCCGAGTATCGTGACGTGTAGGTTCATGTAACACAACTGTTTCGGTAATGTTGGATAATGGCTTTGTAGACATTATTGCAATAATGGACTCGAGAGGCGTATCTTACGGGAGAATGAAATCCCCACCGCAAGCCTTAAGTAGACACTGCAGAAGAGGCAAACCCCATGCAAGACATAGTCCAAACAAGAAGAATCTGCTAGGTTTGTTACTGAGGCACAGCAACATGGGTACATTTTTTTTAGGCAATGTACTGCTGATTTCAAAACAATACGGCTTTAACGACCAAAAATCTCACCTGATCTCTGTCAAATCCTATGAGCTAGTGTTTCCTGTTAACAACAATTACTAATTTATATAATACTTCCAACCAGAACTGTTTATCACTATATTCTGCCAGAACTCACCACTGTTTGTATAATACTCAGTTTCTTTAAACCCTATGCTTTTCAATGTTAAACGTTTTTCTGAATTGAAATCCTTGACCCGGTAATCTACAGCTCTTTTTGGTTATAGCATTATGGATGCTGGATAATTGAGTAACCTCGTCAAGGGATTTGAATTACAACTGATAAATGAACCTTGTCTGGCAGAACGATTGACCTATTTACACTCTGCGTTCGTCTAATTGAAGCGGAGACGTTATTGATATGTTAGTCACTCATGCCATATATTAAGTCATCGGGGACACGGTCAGTGGTTGTGTTTTGGCTAGGTTACGGTTCTACACTGGAGGACAAATTTGTCTGGACTCACCGCAGGATTGATCTTATATCGCACCTGCATCCTGTTAATCAGCCTTTTCACATATCGGATGTAAATAATTCATGCATGTATTTCAACTCTATTGTTTCAACACATAATGACAATAAAGCGTCATTCCGAGTAAATAAGGATGGCGAATGACGTACGATTCATTTTTAATAAGTTAAAACAGTATTGTTTTACCGACCCTCAAACAAATTGATTTAGTCCCAACGCATTTCGTGTTATTTGCCATCTATTTGCTTGTGGTTTTCTTCTTAACTTTGTGATCCAGAATAAAACTTTCAGTCAAAATCATTGTTAGGACAATTGGTGCTGCTCGCCCGTGACCACACATATTGTATTGATGAACCCATCTTCGCTGAGTATTAACCATGTCTCTATTGACTCGTCGACTTTAGGTTGTCCCTGTTTATTGTAAAGACCGTTAGCAGTGCGTGGTTGCTTCATAAATCAGTTTTGTTTGATTGGAGTTGTACGCCATCTTTAAGGTTTTTATCATTAAATGGACGACGTGTCAGGCCAGTTGGTGAACGAAATCCCCTGCAATAGCACTGGCCCCAGATAAGATTGATTGATTGGTGTTTTACGCCACATTCAGCGGTATTTCAGCTACGCTGTGGTGTGAATATTTAAACAATTTCT
>JAVFBZ010195078.1:0-14218 GCA_032466195.1 Katharina tunicata | reverse complement strand
ACCCAACCACCCGCATGAAACCTTTAAGTTTGAGTATATATATTTATTCAATCCAGGTCTACATGTACATTTTTGTATTAGCGGGGAACTGCGTGGTCACTTTTATCTGAAACTATCAAATAAAAAGCTACGGTATTTCAATAAAGTTTGGGCTGTCTTAAACATTTCATTTTGCACTCGTCTTTAGGTGGCACCTAAATTCATATTATTTTGATTTTCCACTAGTCAATTATTGTTTATATAATGGACCAATTACATGTCTCCATACCTTGACGATTTGAAACGCAGAGCTGACCATTACCCACAAAGCCATCGTTGCACGTGCAAGTGAAACTTCCGGCGGTATTTGAGCACGTGGCGTCAAGGTGGCAGGTATTTTCTGAAGAGCATTCATCGATATCTACAATAGAAAAAAGGTTTTAATTGGTTGGCGTTTCACTTTCGTGTCACAGTTTAGTTTATTTAAGAGAAGGCCTTTTCAACACTGGTTCAGAAGAAACCCGTTTGCTTATTTTACAATAATGGTCGGCGTAGTTTACGTATCAACCTATAAAAAAGTGGAATGAAGACGCTATTTATAATTTTTATAATATTTATAAACGCACACACCTGTGCAGGTTAGGCCATCACCCCTGTATCCTTGGCTACACGTGCATCGGAAACTCCCGACGGTGTTCTCGCAGACGGACCTTGCTCTACATCTTCCGAGAACTGAGGATGCGCATTCGTCCACGTCTGTTTGAATGTAAAAATAGTGTGAAGGAGTATTGGACATGCCATTTTCCAAACAAGTTGCTGCTTGTCTTGTAAGCTGATTCAATCATTTTACACATCTGAAGGTCATCCCAAAAAGGTTACGGAGACCATGCACCCCCTGGTAACACTATACCACTTCACAAAACTACGAACGATTTCACGATTCAAGACAATACTACATTCGCTACGTTTCGGCTGGGTAAATAGTTGGATGCATTCTACTTGGTGTGATACACTGATGATGCAATCGTAACTATAGTTGGACAGGTGTTCAATCGTAGTCGAACCTCGTCCAAAGTGATCGTGAAATTAAATCGATATACAAAGCTGAATTTGGTTTCCATAGCCCATCATACAACAAATTACTTTATTTTGGTTTCACTGGATGCCAGAAAATCGAGAAAAATTTTGACCAATATTTTTTGACACTGCTCATCGAGATTTGTTTTAGCGACGTGTTCGCTTACACAGATGTGAATTAATCTATAATTTAAATGGAGACAGATACGTCTTATCTTTACATTTAACTTACCAATAGCAACATTATTTTATTCTGTGGATGTGTTTCGCGGATTAGCAGCCATTTTTTCCCCAATCTTTTCCTAAATAATGCGAAATTTAAAAGTACATAGCCATACAGACAAAACCAGCACAGATTTTTTTTTTTTAAATATAAAAGTATAGTGTTTAACACCTTGTCGTTATTATTTATCTATATACACTAAATTTATAGCTTTAAATACACATGTTAAATCTGTTTTTGGGATTTTCTCTACTTTTCTATTAGCGAGGTCTTCTTTTGCCCTGGTGCTGCCTGAGATAGGTGGCTATGTTGCTATATAGTGTCGTTGAGGGCGGTTTCCTTTATTTATATCATAGTGCGGGTGCGTCGTCATATAAGTGAAATTACATTAAGTACGGCAAGTAACACTTAATATACGACATTAAGTCACTGTTCAAGTAATATTACCTTGACAGTTGAGTGCTGCTCCCGGTCGTCCTGTTCCCAGATTCCGGTAGCCAGCTTTACAGTAGGGGACACACTCGTACCCGCCCGGAGAGTTCTGACAGCGAGACTGACTGACAGGACAGCGGTGCAGGGTGCCAGATGAACATTCATCTATGTCTGAAACAGATCGATTGAATTCACTCTTTCATCACACATAGGTGGTGGTGATTTATTTAGATGGCGGCTCGATTCTAGTGAATGATGTGCGCCATAGCCATATTATTAAACTATAAGTCTTTATGAGTGGGCATGTTAGGTTACCCTTATGAGGGAAGAGCAGCATATAGAGATATATATTAATTACTGGGAGTCGAAACGATGTGTAAGTAGTAGGAGCTTTACAGTCCTTTCCAGAATTTATTCTTCTCTGGATTGAGTAAGCCACCCATTGTGAGATTAGGGATTCCAATACACTGAAGATCAGAGTAAAACTGACGTCTCTGAGCCTCATACAATGGGCATAAAGTGAAATAAAATATGCGCCAAATTCTCTTCAACTAAGCAATTGTCACACAAGCCAGTCTCATGCAGATTGAACCTCTTGAGATACGAATTATTAGGAATATGTCCTGATCTTAGGCGGACACAAAGGACATCAACTTGTCTAAAAGAAAGAGAGACATCAAGACGGTTAGAACTGACTGATTTAAGTCATAAAAAAATCTTCCGTTAAGTGAACTATCCCATTCTTCCTGCCATATCTGAATCAAACGTGGCCTTACAACAGACATGGCTTCTGCAACAGACAAAGGCACATCATAAGTTATATTTATAAATGATAAAGTTAATTTAGCTAGTTTATCCGCCCATTCGTTGCCCGCTATGAGGGAATGACCAGAAATCCAATCAAAGGAAACTACAAGACCCCGATGAAAAAACTCAGTGTATTAATGCAGAATTTCAAACAGTATAGGGGAACATTTTCTCCTGACCACGTTTCCCTTCGCAAACAATGAACTCAACGAATTAGTAAAAAATTACAGACCTCAACGGTTTCAAATCAGATATAAAATTGAGCGCGCAAAGAATACCTATCAATTCAGCAATGAACACGGATACATTATCACTAATTCTAAAGTTTTTACTGTAAGAAAATTCGGGAACACGTAGTTCCAGACTAGTGGCATTTTATACCTTTGGAGTCGATCCAGGACAATGGGTGAATGAAGCCACACTCGACGTTTACGGCAATATTTAAACAATGGCAAGTCTTGGAAAGCGTCTCCTTAAACATGAGCTGGTTGATCAAAGCGGTATTAGCTATAAACCATTGCTGTGTGGCGTCACGTGATAATAGACGTTCTTTGTGACGCTACAAACCTAACCCAGGATTATCTTTGAATAACCCATATGGGCATGGATACCAAAACAAACATGTTTCCTGACTGCTGTTAGTTGACATGAGAACTGACAAGCTTTGTTATGTTACGTTCCCAGCTTTTTAATGCCACTAAAACAAGTGGTCATCTTAGCTAAGAGAAGAAAAGCTGACGCGCAGGAAACTCCAACAAACGTTGTTTTTAAAAACAAGGAAAAAAAAGGCGTCGCCCAGAAAACAGCAAGAGACATAATAAAGCTATACAGAAACTTCAAATTGGTCCATATCTGTAAATGGCAATATTTCGAATGTATTTACGTCATCTTAATTTAGGAGCGGTATAGGCCCGATCGTTAAATAAAGTCGACTGAGGTATACAACTGTGGACCAAGTGGGAGTTTCTTGATTGCTTTATTATGTAAAGTTGTTTAGTGAATCAACAGGATTCAGTAAATGACACAGAAGATAAGTGGATGGGTGGGAGTCTCCTGGCCCTCTCTGATCTAAGGGGCATCAGCTAGGAAGTCCATATGTTGCGGTGTTTTGTTTTTCACCCTGTAAGTGTTTCGTGACGTCTTGTATGTTGCGTGCAGTGTCGTTTTTTGGTGATCTCCTTCGCCGATTGGGCTGGCATGCATATAAGTGAAATGACCTTAAGCACTGCATAAAACCCTAAGCAAACAATCAAACTGATGAGTGACATAAATGAACTTATACTGTGGCGACATGAAAGCGACTCTGTGTTACTTGGGTATACTATAGGTTGTGAAGATGGTAGATTATGAAGCCGTGAAGTATTAAACAAGCTGTAACATTTTTGTCAACTTTCATAGCATCAACCATGGTCGTTATAAACTATGCAGACCACATTACCATAGAAGTTGTAAGAAAAAAGAAGTCTATGTCAGTTAATTGTAGCATTTCATTGGTTGGATCTGATCAATGAACAGAGAGACTGGTCAATCACAACGTGGGAAATCTGTATCCTACGCATGGAGAGGTCTCAAACCAATATCGCATGGCTGTATTCCACTGACATTTACTCATTAATGGGATAAATATTAATACAAACCTGAACAACTGATGGTCGCTGTGCTTTTCTCAGTACAAGGTCTCCCGTATCCGAACAGACACACACATCCGCCACTTCCCGAGCATTTAGTGTTATCGCCGCACGTAAAACCGACACAGGGACCACGTGGGCACGGCATCCCCCATATTCCACAGTCTACACAACAAATTATATATCCTGTTAATTTACATTTTGGAACAAAATGTATTTATTTGATAGGCTAACTTGGCTATCAAGTATTTATTAATACTTCTTGTAAATGTCTTTAAAAGGTGTGGGGCAACGCCATTAAATTAGTACCTATTTCCATGGGTTGGTAGATATATCCACACTGAGAGGGTCTAAGTTAATTAGCATAATAATTTAACAAAGGTAAATTTTATTTGAATTTGACAATTTAAAAACAGCATCACGTTGCATTGAAGGATTGGAGAGGATTGCACGTTGTGCGAAGGAGGTTTGAAACGTACCAGTATGTGAGTTTCTCGTGTATAAGTGCAGCTATATTTCGGTGGGTAGTTCAAGAGTGTATTACCTATAAACCATTGTTGTTTGACGTCACGACACAATATAGTTTCTTTATTACGCTGTCCATTTAAGCCTGGTTTAACTTTTGAACTACCCATGCAGCCCAGGTAAGTTATCCCAAATATTGATGTAGTGACGGCGTGGCCACGATTTTTTGTTGGAGTGACGGTGTGATAACGATTTTACGTTGAGGTGTGACAATGATTTTCAGTTAGATTACGGCAGAGTCTGATTACGGAGTGACACTTTTTTTGCGTTGAGTGGACCGTCTGACAATGGTTGCTTGGGATGACGGTGTGACTATGATCTTACATTGAGGCAACGGCGTGACAATAATTTTAAGTTGAGGCAACGGTATAATAACGATTTTACGTTGAGGTGTGACAATGATTTTCTGTTAGATTAGGGTGTGACAATGATTTTCCGTTGAGTTGACCGACTGACAATGGTTGCTTGGGATGACGGTGTGACAACGATTTTCGTTGTTGTGACAGTGTGACTATGATCTTACGTTAAGGCGGCAGAGTGAAAGTAATATTGCGTTGATGTGACGATGTGAATGATATTTCGATGAATGTCGGCATGACAATGATGTTACGCTGAGGTGACAGTATGACAATGATTTTATGCGGAGGCGACGGCATGACAATGTTGTTACGATGAGGTGACAGTATGACAAAGATTTTACGCCGAGGTGACGGCATGACAATGTTATTACGATGAGGTGACAGTATGAAAATGATTTTACGCCGAGGTGACGACATGTTAATGTTGTTACGATGAGGTGACAGTATGACAATGATTTTACGCCGAGGTGACGACATGTTAATGATGTTACGATGAGGTGACAGTATGACAATGATTTTACGCCGAGATGACGGCATGACAATGTTGTTACGATGAGGTGACAGTATGACAATGATTTAACGTTGAGATAACATTGTGACAATATGATATCACGTTGACATCACGGTGTGACAATGATTTAACGTTGAGATCACATTGTGACAATATAGTTTTGCGTTGAGGTCATGGTGATTAAACGTTGAGATAACAGTCTGACAATGTGATTTTTCGTTGGGGTCACGGTGCGACAAAGATTTAACGTTGAGATAACATTGTGATAATATGATTTTACGTCGAGATCACGGTGTGACAATAATTTAACGTTGAGATAACATTGTGACAATATGGTTTTAAGTTAGGGTCACGGTGATTTAACGTTGAGATAACAGTGTGACAATATGATTTTACGTTAGGGTCACGGTGTGACAATGTTTAACGTTGAGACAACAGTGTGACAATATGAGTTTACGTTGAGGTCACGGTGTGACAATGATTTAACGTTTAGAAAACATTGTGACAATAGGATTTTACGTTGAGGTCACGGAATGACAATGATTTAACGTTGAGATAACAGTGTGACAATATGATTTTACGTTGAGGTGATAGTGTGACAATGATTTAACGTTGAGATAACAGTGTGACAATATGGCTTGACGTTAGGGTCATGGTGATTTAACGTTGAGATAACAGTGTGACAATATGATTTAACGTTGGGGTCACGGAATGACAATGATTTAACGTTGAGATAACAGTGCGACAATATGGTTTGACGTTAGGGTCACGGTGATTTAACGTTGAGATAACAGTGTGACAATATGATTTAACGTTGGGGTCACGATGTGACAATGATTTAACGTTGAGATAACAGTATGACAATATCATTTTACGTTGAAGTGACAGTGTGACAATGATTTTACGCCGAGGCGACGGCATGACAATGACGTTATGTTCAGATAACAGTGTGACAATGATTTTACTTCGAGTTTACAGAGAGAAAACGTGTTATAGAGACGATAAATGATGTAAGTTTGAGGGTTGGGATGGTCTGAATGATAACAGTATGTAACGATACTAAGGGACAGATCTTAAAATGCGACGATATTTTGAGAAGTCACATGAAACTTAAATTGGCTACATTTAAACTTATACACGTGAATACTCACCACAAACAGAACTGTAAAAGGTTAAGACTAGTTAATTTCAACCCACGTCAAATTACGAGTTTAAATTAAACCTATTACTTACCCCGTTCTTGCGCACTAACGTATTCAAACCCAAACAAGAGACAGGCACCCACAATCTGTGATAATCCTACGCGTAATTCCATTTCACACAAAAATAATTTATCCTTAAAATACTAAAACCCACTCATTTTGTCTTTCGTTATAAAAAATAAACATTTTAAACGGTATAAAGAAGTAGGCTATGTTTAAAGAAACACTCGAATAGTAGCAGGTATTGCTTGTAGAGCAAATGTCTACATTATTAGGTCAAATTAAGCTAATTCAGTTATGGGGGAAATATAAAGAAATATGACATTCGTTTGAAACAAAGTAAAATTAATAGGGTGGCTCAAAAATCTCGATCTTCTTCGTGCAAAGAACAATACGAGTAGACAAAGCAGGTCAAAAAGGACAATTTTTTTTTTGTTCGTCTTTCATTTTTTTTTATATCTTCCTGGAAAGTAGCTGATTTTGTCTCTAACATGATTGGCTCATTGTTTTCAACATCTTGTTGGTGTACTGTTACAAAGCTTGGATTTGATTGGTTGAAAAGGTTAAAGCGTCATGTAGCCTCCTTCTGGATAAAACAAAATAAGACAAAATCCGTCAAGTGCTTCTACAGACGTTATCTAGTCTTGCTTGTTACTGCTGAAAGTAGTTGCGGTTTGCTCTAAAAAGCGGACTTTATGAAAATCGCCTAGGAGACGTGATTAGTCCGCGGTGGCGGTACACTGAACTGCCGATAGGGTTGACCATCACATATCGGTGTAATATAGCTGACCGAGAATTTAACCACCAATGACCGCTTGTCTCTAGCTGTCTGTCAAGGTGATATCGACATCACTAATTATTGTTCTCATTAACACTTACACAGCCTATATATAATAACACATGTGTGCTGAAAATATAAACTAGTAAAAGAAACTCTAAATTGAGCCGCTAAGTTTAAGCGTGCAAATGTTTAAAGAGAAAATACAGTGTATTTTAAACAAGTGATCGTTTTATTTTAAACAGTATTTAAAATTATTTCACTCAAATGGCAATCCTTAGTTCATACAGCTAGAAAATACAAGAAAAATAAAAACAAGAAACTTTACATTGGAAGCTTGAAATAGAACGTTTATTATTGAGATTAGCCAGGGATTTTATACAAAATATTGATAATTAGAATTAAGGAATTCAGTGATTTCTTCAAAGGAAGCATGTAGGCTAACATAAACAGTAAAATAGCACGCACTGAAGCTTGTATAAACAATATGCGTTCATTCAGAAACTTAAATTTCCAAAAGATTGTTTGTACCGTTGACCGTAATCGGCCATCCTCGAGCATTTACTTAGCTTTGCAGATCACCGACAAAGGTGGACACATGCAGAAAAAGCCGAAGAGTTTTCGGGAATGACCTTTGGCCCGGAATCACAGGCATTTGGAAAATGATAAACATTTTGCTCCAGTCTAGATACAGAACACATTTGTACTCGTTTTATTCCATCATATTGGCGCCAACAATCGTCGGTGGAGTTTTAAAGAAACAAATTATTTGTTATCCTACTAACGCACTGTGGCTGGGGAATTCGCACCATACACCGACACCGAAGTCCTATAGTCGTCATCATATAGGTGAAGTATACTCTTGGGTACGACGTTAAACACCAATCAAACAAACAAACTTGTGCACTGAATCTAATGAAGGAGATTCATTGGCAGACAACTAATCCACTGATCAATATACAATATAGATTAATATTTTAATGGTTACCGGTATTTGTTTATTTTAAATGCCCTTCAAATCATTTTTTTTTATTTTGACCGCAGTCAAATGTATTGGTATATATATACTGTAACAAACTGTGATGAATGAGTGCTGCGGTATGAATTCATGGTACGGTAACTTTTGTTTTCGTATAGCAGAAGATGAACTGTAATGTGTAACATTCACCGTCGTCAGTGCTGTTTTGTACGTGAGATCTACCGTCTTGACACGTTTTGAGTTTATGATAATAGCTATTAATATTGGGGTTTTAAATAAACGTATAATTTTGAATAAAGAAAGGTTAAATATTTCCTTTCTGGACAATAAAAACGGGTACAATAGTCGGAGGCTCAATAGCACAGACAGATCTTGTCAGGGAACAGCACACCAAACTCGGGAAAATGGGGACATCTGCCATGGTTACCTTAAGCCGCGGTTACACGGCCATCGAAAAGATGAACTAAACTGAGCCGGCTCTGATCCGCACCAGAGCTGACGGTTTGCGGTTACACGGCACTTTTGACAGCCCTGCCAGTAAGCGTCGAGGGAATCTTGGCACACTGCTAGCCAGCTTGAGCAAACAGCTACACAATGGAAAAACGTCACGGCATTCCAAGAACACCACCTGTAGGTGAACTAAACTGATGCGGATTATTGTTTACCCATCAAATTTGGTGGGTCAAAAAAGTTGGTCTATTCTGATCCGGATCAGATTTAGTCCACCTTTTTTTGTCCGTGTAAACGCAACCATAAATCTGATACGGATCAGAGCCGGCTCAGACCCACCAATCTTTTGCCATGTAACCGCGGCTTATGTGTATAATTAAAATTTGTCAATAGTCTTAATAAAAATTTCCCATAAATCGTGTGGCAATAATTTATTTAACTATGTCAATAAATATTTTAATTTAATCCATAAACTGTTTATTCTCGAAAAATAACCATCATTTTGTTTCAGCCATTCACTATTTTAACTAGCGGTTTACCAATAGATCGAACGTATTTGATTATCTCAAACTATACCACGCATCTTTCGCCTGCCTGTTGATTCTAAAATATATGTTGACGTTGTCAAGAGTTTAAAAATGTTTCCATGAATCTGGTAGCCATTTAAATCCATACAAAACAGATTTCAACCAGCCAACTGGAAAATGTGTTTATATAGTCCCTGTTTACTATACCATGCACCGGCAACGGAAAGTCAAATAATTGAGTCAAATACGCTTAAGTACGATATTAAAAACTAATAAAATAAAACAAAAAAATAAATAAATATAGACTGCCACCAAATTGAGGAAAATATGAAAGCATGCTGAACCATATTTATATCTTATAAATATCGTATGTCTTATTTAAATTTAAATCTGATGACAATATTGGCTACAATATTCTAAAGAACAGTGTTTGAAACCTTCCTACGTGCAAAAATTGCCATAAACATTTCTTAATTGCCAACAAATAATATGCCAATAAATTAAAAAGACATGTAATACTATCAGATGTTTCATGTTACCAAGTGAGCCATTTAAAAACAATAAAGTCTATAAAATTAAACATAAATTCAACCAGAATTTTGACCAAAAAAACCCCATAACAAACAAAAGCCAAAGAAAGACATATTCATTTTCTGAAGGACTACGTACTGTGAACTTTGTAAATTTGTATTCACTTTAAAGCTGGACTATTTCAGTTCATGATTTAATGAACCGTCTTCTACACTGGACTATTGTCGATATTCGACTTGTAGCAATTTTCCAAAATAAACACAAACCTATATAAGCCAGCCACTGGCATATACTATGCACAAATATGCAATTTACTTTGAGACTTACAGCACATTTTAACATTTTCAACCCAAGTCTAAAGGTTCTTTGGCTCATATTTGGTTGTGTCAGGTCACAAAAGACGTAACACATCTTTTAATATTTTGCAATAAATTTGCTAATCAGAGAAATATCTTTTAGCAGAGAGTTCAACTTACGGAACAAACGACAAGCGAGATACGATTGCTCCTGCAGTAGTTGAGTATATTGAGACAACAAACATATTTTAATTTAAGTCTTAATCCTAGTGTGGAAGAACTTGTGAAATATGCTTCGTTGTGGTGTAAATCAGTACTATTTGGACTGGGCGACTGGCAAACGCCATTACTACTAGTAAGAGAAGTGTACGCGGTTTGTTTCACTAAGACATGTCACAGCTGTACCAGTATAATAGGTTGGGCAGGAGTGCCGTGTGATCTCTGAGCCAAGGAATCAGAACTGTTCAGGGGTCCTGCTATGTGTCATGTTAGAGTCCTATGTTGCCTTGTCTATTGCCAGTGTTGTTGAGAGTGTTTGCCTTCGTCCAATAGTCCAATGGCATGCCGTCAAACGAGTGAAATAATCTTAGGTAGGACAACACCAATCAGACAAACAAATACACAAATCAATGGTAGTGAAACCGGGATAAAGATCACAGGAAACAAACCCAACTTCCAAAACTCAGGGAAAACCAAGGGCTACTTTTAAAAGAGGAAAACTGGATCTAGAGCACATGAGAACGATGTCAGTACAGACAAACGTTGCGAGAAATAAATTGAGAAGCTGTAATCCATATGGTCTTCTGCCTTATTAGCTTTCAACTTATAAATGCCACTCAAAGATTTTAGAGCAAAGCGGCCAACTGAAGAAGCCAAAGGTGAGCTCTGAACATAATATAGTTTCATATTGAGCTGGCAATACCAACATCAAATAATATTTATTGAAGGCTATAAAAACTTTGACATCAGCTAAAATTAAAGACATTTTGAAAGCACTGAATAATCCAATCTGCGGTTCTTTTTTCAGTTTCTGGTATAACATCAATATAGTTCTGCAGTTCAGATAAGCACTCTGAAATGACATTGCCAGATCTCATTTCTTGTCCTGGAAAGATTATTTTCCTTGAATAAAGTCTTTTGCTTGATAGGTAACTTTGTAACCTTTTAACAAGGTCAAGGACACTGTTGTCTGTGATCCCTGAAGAAATAACTTCCAGGTCCTCAATTTGACCTTTATCAATAAAGCAGTTTATTTTTAAAGTCAACAAATTACAATTGCTGCCAGAAAATGTATCTGTCGAAAGAACAAAATCTCTACAAATTGAAAATTTTGGTGTGTTGCCAAAAATCCACTCTGGATCTTTCAATTCTTGAATTTTGTTTCTTATTCCTGGGAAATCAGATTCTGTTGGGAATATTTCCTGGACGTTTGGGTTCTGAAAAAGACAAAGAGTTTCTGTTTATTTGTTTGGTGAATCCTCATTAGACATAAACTCATTGAGCTACTAAATATCATACAAGGCTGCAATATTTCAAAAAAAGGTTAAAATTTTGCTTTTAAAGTTCAAAGCATTTCAACAATATATATAAATTGTACTTTTAAAAAATCAAATTCCTTCTTTGCTTCAAAATTTTGACCCACTTATGGTTATTCCACTCACATTTTAGCAGTGTATCTTTGTTGCAGGAATAAAAAAGACCACAAAGTGTGATAACAAGAATTAGTACAAGCAAATATTATACGAGGTTGTATAATATTGAAGCTACATCTATGCCGTTTCACAATACTTTGTTGATCTATAAAAATTTTGATTCTTAAGCAAACCTCGCAGTCACATTTGAAAGAGCAAGGATTTATCTGACAAACATTAACAATAGGACACTAACTATTTACAGAACTACTTTTTCCTTGCCTTATTGAACTTTGTCTTTGACATAGAATACACATTTCACGCAGGCCAAAAAAAGACCAAGATAAGCGTTTACCCACCCATGGCGCAGCTTTCATTAGTTAACATCGGATTACCCCCTTTCCCCAATATGCTTGTGGTTTAATTTCACGCGACCTATTCACCCTTTAGCGTGGTCCGAGAACCCCCATCAATAGGCAACAAACACAATAACAGGATGCAAACACTTTAAAAAGGCACCACAACAAACTGGCTTCTTGATGCCGAAAAATACTGAGAGCGCCAGGGCACTTTGAGCTTTACACCCATCCAGAAAATATAAAAAAAAATCAAAGGCATTTGACAAAGAAAAGTTTGTGACCTTAGCTGAAAATTCATGAAAGCAATATATAAAACATATTATCTACACATTAACTTCAGCTTTCAGCTTTTTGCTGCAATCAAAATGATAGCTGTTGTTTATTTTTAAAAAAGCATCCTTTCAGACAAAAATGGGTATGTCATGTATGTGAATGTAGAATTCTTTCATTACTAGAAAGATACTTACAGTTAGAGCTGAGTCTCTTGCCACAAACTGTTTAGCAATAGCGTCAGTCAATGATTCAAAACAAATGGAGGAATCATAATCAGAGAGATTCTTCACTGGGCCAGGGACACTCCCCGTGGCTTTAGTCTCAGCTCCCATCTGACAAAATACAAGGGCATTATTCTATGAGTCGATGTGCATCAATTTGGTTGATTGACCTTTCTCAAGGGTATTTCACTTAGATACATCGCATGTGTATTTCAACAAAAAGGAAAGAAACTGAGACAATCAGAACAATGTGAAAGTGTTTATGTTAGATCTGTTGCAAAGATAATATATTTCCAGTGTAAAGTATGACAGTACGAATGTAGGCTTCAGGCATACTGGAGGCAGGGCTGTGACCCTGTAGGCTTCAGGCATACTAGAGGTGGGGGCCGTGACCCTGTAGGCTTCAGGCATACTGGAGGCGGGGCCGTGACCCTGTAGGCTTCAGGCATACTGGAGGAGGGGCGGTGACCCTGTAGGCTTCAGGCATACTGGAGGAGGGGCCGTGACTCAGTTGTTTGAGCATACTGGAGGCGGGGCCATGACCCTGTAGGCTTCAGGCATACTGGAGGCGGGCTGTGACCCTGTAGGCTTCAGGCATACTGGAGGCGGGACCGTGACTCAGTTGTTTGAGCTTACTGTAGGCGGGGCCATGACCCTGTAGGCTTCAGACATACTGGAGGCGGGGCCGTGACCCTGTAGGCTTCAGGCATACTGGAGGCGGGGCTGTGACCCTGTAGGCTTCAGGCATACTGGAGGCGGGGCCGTGACTCAGTTGTTTGAGCTTACTGGAGGTGGGGCCATGACACTGTAGGCTTCAGGCATACTGGAGGCGGGGCTGTGACCCTGTAGGCTTCAAGCATACTGTAGGCGGGGCCGTGACTCAGTTGTTTGAGCATACTGGAAGCGGGGCCGTGACTCAGTTGTTTGAGCTTACTGGAGGCGGGACAATGACTCTGTAGGCTTCAGGCATACTGGAGGCGGGGCCATGACCCTGTAGGCTTCAGGCATACTGAAGGCAGGGCTGTGACCCTGTAGGCTTCAGGCATACTGCAGACGGGGCCGTGACTCAGTTGTTTGAGCATACTGGAGGCGGGGCTGTGACTCAGTTGTTTGACCTTACTGGAGGCGGGGCCATGACCCTGTAGGCTTCAAGCATACTGGAGGCGGGGCCGTGACTCAGTTGTCTGAGCTTACTGGAGGCGGGGCCATGACCCTGTAGGCTTCAGGCATACTGGAGGCGGTGCGGTGACTCAGTTATTTGAGCATACTGGAGGCGGGGCTGTGACCCTGTAGGCTTCAGGCATACTGGAGGTGGGGCCGTGACTCAGTTGTTTGAGCTTACTGGAGGCGGGGCCATAACCTTGTAGGCTTCAGGCATACTGGAGGCGGGGCTGTGACCCTGTAGGCTTCAGGCATACTGGAGGCGGGCC
>JAVFBZ010195067.1:0-14219 GCA_032466195.1 Katharina tunicata | reverse complement strand
TAGGTATGCGTTAGAGTTGCGTAAAAGATCCGTTAGTTAACGGGTTAACCTTCCGTTTTGATGTGGGTCGTACTGTAAATGCCCCTTTGTCTGTTAGTACAGCTGTTAATCAAATAAATAAATATTTGCTAATACTTGCCTCAGATTTTTGAAAGATTCAACAAAAGACTAGATACACACTCAATTGTTATCATGTGTGCTGCTATAATGTGTTTACAGGTCATGAAGACTGTGTTCGTGGCCTAGCCGTTCTGTCAGGAGCCGAGTTTTTATCCTGTTCTAATGATGCTACAGTTAGACGCTGGCTGGTCAGTGGAGAGTGTGTCCATACATATTACGGCCACAGTAACTACATCTATAGTCTGGCTGTCATGCCTAATGGGGAAGATTTTGTGACAGGATCAGAGGATAGGACGGCTAAGGTGTGGTGTGGTGGCGAGTGTACACAGACCATAGCTCATCCAACGCAGTCTGTCTGGACTGTCTGCTGTCTACGTAATGGAGACATTGTCACAGGAGCAAGGTATTGTAAGAGTTTATAACCTTTGAGTTTCATTCTGCTATTTTTAAGGCTCTCTGGCTAAGGGAAGTGTGTTTCCAGATTATATTCATGCTGTCATTCTTAGAACTGGACCATTGTCTTTCCAACAGCAAAAACACTACACTGACTACACATTTTACAGTTGTGTTAACAGTCGCTGTCTGCTGTTGGAACACAGCACCGCCATATAAGTGAAATACCCTTAAGCATGGCGTCTCACATATCCATATTCGATAGAATAGAAAAGGTCGGTAACCCCTCTATTCTGCCAAGCTTTGTTGAACAGCAAGCCATTTTGTTTGGTAATTTCCAAAGAATGCTCATCAAGAAAACCATTGCTGGCTGTTCCAAATTACACCTTTGGCTTAAATGTGTTGTTGATAATTAAAACAAAGTTGATAATTGAAACGAAGTTGAGCAGCCTACTAATTTATTGGTGCCAGTTTTGACAAAGCGTTTAAACGTCAGAAGCTCAAAAAATGAGAAGCATGACCGGGGTAGATTTTTTCTTGTTCTAATTGTTTTATTTTCCAGTTTCGGATCGTTCGCTAGTTCTGATAGTTTTGGGATGCCACTCACAAAACTAAACACCGTTCTACTTTTACAAATATTGTCTTTAGATACATAAATTTTATTCTCTGACTATTGAAATGGTGATTGTTCTAATGTAAGCAGTCTGTTTAGCGCTTCATTCAAGTGTGTAATTGTGTGTTGTTTTCTTTTAGTGATGGCATAATTCGCCTGTTCACAACATCCCTTGATAGAGTTGCTTCCCCTGAGGATATAGTGGCCTATGAAGAACAGGTATCCGCTTCCAGTATACCCACACAGATAGGTGATATTAAGGTGGATGATTTACCGGACTCTCAAGCTCTCTTAAACCCAGGTTTGTTTGACGAAGTCTGTTAACCTAAACAGTACAACATGTCCTATTGTTGTGTTGTATTGAAATTTCAACTTCATACTTTGTTTTTCTGATCATCTAATCAATTTAAAATTGACAGTGACAGATATGCGTCATCACCTAGGGTTTAGAACGCTGGCCCTGCCAGCCAAATTCCCTCGTGCGAATCCCGGTTGACGCATGGAAAATTTTAATTCTCTACCTTTATAAAAAATGTAAAAAACATATATACATGTATGCCAGAACCAGATTATCAGAATAACCCCAAAACAACAAATGCATTTGTGGGTGATATCTAGATAAAAATGATGCTATTTCAGTGTTCCTGTGTCAGTGTTTACAGTAGAGAAAGATTCGCAGCCTTTACCTGGATAAAACTGTGGTCGTTCTGCCGAGAACCTCTGTCATGTCTAGGGCATGTTTGAATACCGGTGGAGGCATGCAATAGTTTCTTTCTCTTCATTTGTTAATAATTGTTTATTAATGAAGCGAAAGAACAGTTTGTTTGCCTCCACTGGGATTTGCACTCGTGTTTCTAGCAGGGTCAGCTATATATATATAGCAAAATTTTCTTTCTCTACCAATATACAAAAAATATATGTATATTTTTAAAGGTGATAAAGACGGTGAGACTAAGATGGTGAAGGAGGATGGAAAGATAATGGCATATCAGTGGAGTTCAGGGGAGAGACGCTGGGTAAAGATTGGTGATGTGGTGGGCTCTAGTGGGGGGTCTGCTGCTTCTTCTGGGAAAGTGCTCTACCAAGGAAAGGTAACCTACACATGTACATCAACCGATCTGTTCTCTCATTATGCTGTATTTTTAAGTCCCTTACTCTAAGCTATTTGTTTTAGGGATAAGTGTTACTAGATGGATACTGTACTCCATCCACCGGCATAACTGGAGTCTTTGAGCTAGCCAAAAAAATAAATCAATGAAATGTTGGATCAATCTTACTTTCAAAGAGCATTTTGCATGCATCATTTGCTAACACGGCACAATGTTCCGAGCAGTTTTCATATCTGTAAATGAACCTTAACAACGCAGAAAAGACGGATATTGAACAGAGATAAAATTTTAAACCTTTTTTGTCTTGTCATTTCACTGTGGAGTTATTGTTAATATTCTTTGTCGACATTCTTACATTTTTGCCTGCACCACATTGTGTAGGATTTAACTGAATCAAGGAAAGACCAATTATGATTATTAAGCAAGATTTTATTTTGGAAGGGGGAAGAATTTAACATTTCTCCCCTTATATACATGTACTGATTTACAAACTTCAAATAGATTTGGAAATATATTATTTAAAATGAGAAAGTTTGTACAAATGCATTTCTAAATTCCAGTGTTCATTTTTTCAGGAGTATGACTATGTTTTTGATGTGGATCTCCAGGAAGGCACTCCGCCCCTCAAACTACCTTATAACACAGCTGAGGACCCTTGGTTTGCTGCACAGAAATTTCTGGAAAAGAATGATCTCAGTCAGTTATTCCTGGACCAAGTGGCTAAATTCATTCAGGATCAAACAAAAGGTGTCACCCTGGGGACTACACAATCAGGGCTGTCTGACCCATTTACAGGTAAATTACTTTGTCATTTGTAGGTGGTGAGACTGCTCCCTGCTGAATTAGACTTAAGTTGCGAAGACTAGTAGATGTTCCTTTGTCGCTTGGTGCTCTTGTTGCTTGGTGCTCAGCTCCAATGACTGGTGCGGGTGGTTTGGTGGGAGTCTTCTGTGCTCAGTTGCTCTCTGAGCTAAGGAGCATCAGATAGCTGATTGTGGTGTCCTTTTTCTTGCCCTGTTAATGTATCGTGGTGTACTGTACAAGTATAGTTTATGGTGGGTTTCTCCACCGATTGGGTTGACACGCGGTCAAGTGAGTGATATTACCTTAAGTACAGTCATGACAGTGTAAGTCAAAGAAACAGACAAACTAAACATTGGCTGCCCCTTTATTATACTGGTGCCCTGTACTAAGTTCATAAATATATTCCAGAGAGCCAGCACATTGGCAGCATAGACTTCCTCTGCCATAAGAATACAACCTCATTTCTCTAGGTACCAACTATCGATACTTTCAATAGTTTACTTGTTTTCCAAATATATATGTAATTGTATGGCATCTAATTGGCAAAATTTTCATTTAATACATTTAAATGGAGCAGTTTAAGGCAATGTATAAGCTACACAAAGATAGAAAATGATATTATATGTGTTAGGGGTATCAAAACTTGTCAAAATAACTGTTAGTTTATTGCATTTATGTATATTTCAAAGATTCAAAATACATGTTCTATGCTTACTTTTACTGTGAATTCTTACCCGAAACACTGTGGCAATATTTTCCCAATGGCATCCTAGAAGCGCATAGAAGTATCCCTATAGCCAGTAGTTCCACATATCAATTGTGTGTAACATAGAATAACAGAAACTCTGAACAATGTTAATTTGATGTTACCAACATGACTTCCTTGTTCAGAGTTTCTCTTGTCTATTTAATGTTTTGGACTACCGCAATACTATCACAAGAGGCAATAGACACCCCTAATTTACAATAATCCTTGATTACAGGTGGTAACCGTTATATTCCTGGAACAGCCAGCAAAAGCACCAACGTCAATGGATGTGATCCATTTACAGGGGCTTCAAGACATATACCAGGGGGGGATTCTGCACCATCACCAGGTGGAACTGACCCCTTGACAGGTAATATACCTGTCTTATATTTACTTTTGGAGTTGGTATATAATTTAACTTCTTGGATCAGTTTTTGGATATTGAAGACATATATCAGAGGGGGGAGGGGGTTCTGCACCACCACCAGGGGGTCTTCACGGGTAATATACCTGTGTGATAGTTACCTTTGGAGTTTGAAATTTAACTTCTTTGATCAGTTTTTGGATATTAATATATCTGTCTGATATTTACCTTTGGAGTTTATAATTTAACTTCTTTGATCAGGAGCTCTATGTATTGTGTAAGTAATGGGGACTTAGCAAACATTATTTTCTTGTTTAAGCGACATTTAGAAGCTGGGTACATATCAAAAACAGGACGACTGAGATGGATTTACAACTTCTGGGTATATTGGTAAGCGACGTTTCAGCCTAGATGCTAAGATGCTAGATGCTAGATCCTTGAAAACGGTCTTAACATCTAGGTCGAAATGTAGCTTACCAATATACCCAGAAGTTGTAAATCCATCTCAGTCTTCATGTTTTTGTTAAACAGTATTTTGCCAATAGAGCAAAGTACTTGACATTTTAATTGTATTACTTTATAATATACTACAGTTCATGTCTACAGACACAGAAAATGGCTAAATAAACGTTTCTGTCCTGAGACTTTTTGCAAGTGAATAAACATCCAAATGCCATATAAAATTCCATATTGTTTGAATACACTGCTATATTATGGGAACAATTTTGAGGATGGCTATTAAATAATCACCCATCATTGGGGCTGCACTGTGGCTCAGTAGATTGAGTCCCCTTAACTGTACTTGGAATAGGTTTGATTCCTCCTGTGGGCATTAGGTTTATAAGGGAGGTTTTCTGCGGGCTGCAAATTTTGCGTGGTGGTTTTTAGTTTCTTTTCAGTTTTCCTCCATGCACAATTGTCTGATAAGTGAAATACTCTTGAGTAAAACATTCAGCACCAATTAAATAAATAAATCTTTCTGGTTTTCCACACACTGGCAATGCAAAGTTGACATATTTATAAGTGAATTGTACTACATGTACATACAAGTGATTTTTACATCCATATTTTTTCTTTTTCTGTGGCGTTAAACACCAATCAATCAATCTTTTTTTCTGACAGGGGCTTCTAGTTATCAGTCTGGAGAGTCTGGGAGCAGAACCACTTACTTCCCACAAAGAACCTATCTCTACTTTGAGACTGCCAACAAAACTCAGATTATGGGTAGGTACAGTAGCCTAATTAAGATGACTTACCTCAAAACATAAGCTGTCTGAATCTAGTTGATCCACTGAGTAGCTTGACATAATAAAGCAGCAAAGAAACGACAAAAAGATGCATTTTGACATTCTCAATATTTTAACTTAAATTTAAGTCGTCATTAGGAGGAAAGTCAAGCTGTCTGTTCGTTGCAGAGATAATTTAATGAAAGTCTTCAAATAAAATAATACTTTTTGTGTATATTATTTTTTGTATATTATTTGCTGAACCTTAACGTTCACTTTTGGCCAAATAAAGACAACAAAGATGTGTCGGGGTTGTTTCTATTTATAATTGAACTAGGTGGTAATAATAATATTAACATAACTTTCCGTTAATGACCCTCACTCCCACTTGTGTTTATCACATAAACTTGGTAATTACATGTATTATGTATTACAGGCAAGTTGAGGGAGTTAAATGAGAAAGTTGAGCCTCCTTTCCGGTTAGAAGAGAACAAACTGAATGATTTCCAATCTAAGTTTGAGTCTGGAACTTTCTCCCCACCTGACCTTGAAATTCTCACCTCCTTGTTACACTGGCCTGCAGGTAAGAACAGCATTAAACATCTAATTACTATACTTAGAAACCTTTGTGTGTGGCACATTATCATTAATGGTTTTATACACCTGCTCAGCTTAGCCCTGCCTTATGTTAATGCTTACCCTAAATGCTCAACAAATTCGACTTCCATGGACAAATGTTTCAAGTCATTTATGGATGGTATTAATGTGAGATTGGAACTAAAACTTTATCTTCTTGGAACTTAAAATATGAACTTCTTAAAAATGTCAACAGTTTGTTTCTACACATCTTAACCTTTGCATAAAATGTAGTTTTATAAGTGGTGAATGGGGTCGAATTTGTTGAGCATTTAGGGTAATCTTGATTTGTGTTAGCAGCCCTCATTTATACCAGGGGACCGCGTTTTGGCTCCATGGTAAAACATTGGAGTCCCCTTCACTGTACCCCGAATAGTTTTGATTCCCTCTGTGGACCTTGGGCATGGAAGGGAACTTTTCTGGTGGCTGAGATCCTGATTTCACGGGGGTACTTTTTTACCCGGTTTCTTCCTGCTTTTTCACCATACACTGGCAGCGCAAATTTATCATATACATGAAATACTCTTGAGTACGATGTTAAACACCAATCAAATAAATAAAATCATTTATGCCACTTGATCAATGGCTTTCAAGAATTCTTTATTAATGAATGTATAGCATATAGCATGCATCAACAATAAATAATTTTTCAAATGATCATAAGTAATATTTTTGTAGTGATAAATGTACAAATTCTTGCTTAACAATATACTTAGGTCATTTGAAAAGAAATTTGGTTGTTGAACAATTGATTTACATTGAAACATTTTATATTTCAGATCTGGTGTATCCTGTGTTAGATACTTTGCGTGTAAGCATTGGTCAGGCATCTGTAAACCAGTATTTCTGTACTGATGGAAAACCTGTAGTAGAAGGGCTTTTGGGTTTTATTTCTCCGTCAGCCTCTGTTGCCAATCGGATGCTCACTTTACGACTGTTCTGTAACTTATTCCGACACGCTGAGGGTGAAAATTTCAACGTTTTACATCGTGAGGTGCTGTTAAAAGCAGGCTTTAACTGTCTTCAAGGAAGTACTAAACCTATCCAAGTAGCTTTCTCTACATTATTACTCAACCACTCTGCCAGTTTGCTCAAAGGTGAGGAGGATGAAGAGAGTAAATCTGGCTGTGTAAGCGCCTGTGTTGAGCTGCTGAAATACCCCAATCTGGATCCTGAGGCGGCTTTTAGAGGGTTAGTTAGTCTTGGCACTCTTATGTCCAACAACGACACAATCACAGCGGTTACAAAATCCCTGGATACTGAGAGCGTTATACAGACATTCGCCACAAGCTCTATGCCGAAGAAAGTCACTGACTGCGCCAAACAGATTCTTACTCTACTCTCATGACTGTAGTTAATGTCTCTGGTATTATTTCCAAATTTGTGATAAACATAGGTTAATTACATTATGCATTGGAGGCAGTACCTGAGAAAAAATAGTCTGCTTCTCATGTGTGATTTGTGACAGCTAGCAGACATCATGCGGCCCTCATTCATAACTAAGTGAAGTTGTATGGGTAAGGATGATGTCTGCTCTGTTTCTTTCACAAATAGTTCTATTCTCACTGTACATGTTACATCTCTGGTTTCCTTTCTCATTATTCGTGAATGGTATTGTCAAAGACTGGTCGTTACAACGGTTACATTAATTTCTCATAACAATTTTGAAATCTGGAATTTTTATGTACATGTATATTTATAACTTGACCCAATTAATTTTGAAAACATATGCTGATCTTCTTTGCAAAAAAAAAAATATGTTTGTTTTGAAACCTAAAACAATACGGTTATATCCCTTCTTAAAAGTGGAGAGTACTATTACAAAAGAAATTAAAAATGTCAAAACAAGAAGTTTCCGGTCATTGCAGAGTTGTTTACCATTTAACTGATTCCCTTAGGTATGACTTCTAAACACCAATTAAATGAATAAATTAAAATTAACAGAAATTTCTTTTTGTGCCGTTTTTTTGTGCTTCATATTTGTCAAATGAATATGCCTATTGTTGGATATTCCTCTGGTGATGTAATCCTCATGTGGTGCTACCATGACAAGGAAGTCTGTCCTTAAACCGAGAGGCGGAATCAATTTCAACTTGTCAATTTGTCAATTATATTTATTTAAAAGTGAAAGAACTGTTTATTATGCTTGTTAATGTAGTGCATGTCCTCATTAGCTCATGCCTGCAAAAAGATACTATAATAATATACATTGGATCAATCTATTCAGTATTCAAATATTTTACACTCTAGTTGATGAGAGGTGACAGTAGCTCTAGCCAAAAGAAAAAACGAACCTGATTTGCTTTAAGTGCACTCTAAATTCTAGACTGGGTATTAAATTGTCTTTTAACGCTTTTCTGTGAATTTGTTCTATCTTGTCTTTTTTTTGCTGTTGTTATTGTGTTTACTTCACAACTTGATATGGCACATTGTCTTTTCAGTAAAGCTACCTTAAGTATAGAATAAAACCTTAATGCAACAAACAAATTTGCAAAAAGATGTAATTAAACCTGAATGAGACCAGAACAGAAAATGAGACGTATACATGTAGTATCAGTTAATCAACATCATATGTGGAGCTCTGAGAGATTTGTCATACATTCAACTCCATGTTTGTATTATTTGAATTTACTCAATTAAAATTTTAAAATTAAACTGGTTGCTCTGGAATTAATTATTTTAAATAAAAACAAAAATATTTAAATAAAAAAATCTGGCTAGATGTTTAATGAATAATAATGGTCTTTTTTAATATTTGTTGGCTACACTATTTGTTTGTTGGTTGGCATTAAATGTCGATGTGTAGGATATTTAATGTTGTATGTCCACTCTAATCCCACTGCCTGTGTTGGAAGTTAAAGCACCAGTTTTGGAAACCAAAGGGATACACTGATATATTATACAGGCTCGTCTGAGGTTCCTCTGAGGTCGTCAGAACACCAAAGCACTGCCCACTGAGAAGATGTTATTGGAGTATTCTGAAAACATAAACACAAATAATGGAAAATAACCAACATAATCATCGATTGGCAATGATATTTATTTGTGTCTGCCCTGTGACGAAAAGCAAAGAAATGTGTGAAAAGTTTTAACCTGTCACTTTGATGCTTTACTGGGTAATGGAACTCAGCGGTTGAGTTTTATGCGCATTGTGACGGTGAACCATCAAACAGCAGAAATGTTAAGTATAATCGAAGAAACAACAAAACGGGAGACCAGCGTTAAGCTTATATTTGTTTAGAGATCACTAAATCCGTGAACAACTTAAAAGCCTTTAGTTGATCAAAGTTTCCCAATAAATTAGCCATTTACATCTGACTTCGTTAAACAAACTAGGCTGTTTGTGGACACCTGCATACAATCTGTTCACCCGAGATCGTTTGCGTATGGCGAAAAGAGTGCAGTTCTCGGAGGCCTCGTGGGGACATGTGCTATTATCTTGACTGGGAATTATGCCCAAAATCTCGAATAAGTGACAATTGTTCATACGAGAAAACGTATGCGACGTACAATGTGCATTATCTGACACAATCGGCTTAAGTATTCAAATGTCTCCATGAGGCCTCCGAGATATATCTTGTCCTCGTCATACACAGGAGATCTCGCGAGATCACAATGACCTACAAGGAGAGTATCCAGATTGCGTTTGTCGCGCTCTTGTAGGTTAAGAGTAGCAGGCACAACTTTTATATCATGAACGGCATTAAACGGTGTGAAAGCGATGACGTTTGATAAATCTCAGAGCTAGTTATTGACTAAAGAGACTGTAAAGTTGGTGATTACCATGACATAAAAACGCAATGCCGAGTGCTTGTCTTCAGCCAGCTAATAAAGTCAACATTGTTCATTAAATGACGTCAGTGACCTGTGCTTGATTGGCTACTTGTTAGTCTCTGAATGCAAATAAGCTCAATAAACAGTTAATTGTACGATTCATTTCTAGTAGGAGTCTACCATGAACGATCAAATGTGTGCAGCGACATGTTCTAAGAAGTATCAGGAAATAAAATATCAGAAACCTACATAAACGGAATCATAACGCAATATTGCTGAGACAGCCATTTGTCTTGGAAGAGAATTTGCGTTACATTCCATTCATTTATAGTTCCATCTGAAGAGTTGGTCCAGCTTCACACAATAACATGGCTCAAATCTTGGAATAGTTTTATAGCGTCTACATCAGAGAGAATTCCAGTCGTATTCTGTCGCGACCTTTGATCCTTACTGTGATGGCTTTGAAAGCCTTAAGCTAATTTCTTTTTTTTGGATCGTGTATGTAAGTTTGTCCTTCGGTACATTTTTTGTAAGTACATATGCGATATTGATATACTATTTGTCCTTTAAAGCAATATTTTAAACAATAACAATAATTAAAAGATGGTTGATTTAAACAAAATTAAGAAAAGCTCGATGTGCAATAATTACATGCCACTAATTGGTGTTTTTATCAATGTTTAGCCAATCAGCCTTCAATTTATTCAGGCTTTCATTGGGTTTAAGCCGTGAATTCAATTAGTCTGCGAGAACAACACATGCAGTCTAAAAATACATCTTAAGGGTCCAGTGATTACTGTTATAGATTGTTGTTTCCCTTAAGCGAAGAAAGTGTCACTGAAGAGGAAATGGTTAACAGAAATCTCCAGACATGACTGTTGTCCGAGATCAAACCAGTCTCACTCGTGTTCTCTACATTTATTGGAACTTTGAGTTTCTTTTAGTTCTATTTTGTATTTAGTTCTTTGTTTGGCGAGAAGCAGTTCAACTCTTGAGATGAAAGTCGGTTGTTTACGTACACATGATCGACGGCTAGACGAAGAATTTGGTTATCTCATTCTGAATTAATTGGACTGTTTGTTCTTTACATACAAAAAGAGGCCTAAGGAATATATCAATGAATATTGAAAGTGATTGGATTCATCCAGGCTTAAACAAATCAACAATTTTGTTTTTCAAAACACAAATAAATTTATTTCCAACAAGAAATAGGCCTAGTTTGATGAACGACTTGTTGTTTGTTATGTCCAACCCAAATAGCAAAATATAAACGATTTAAAAACACCTCACAACAATTGGCCGTTGATTGTATTGTGAATTCACTGGCGTTTAATAATAATCAGTTACAATTCAGTTTTTCTTTCATTCGTTGATTTTGCGCCCCAGAATTAAATAAGCCCATGAGAAAAACGTTTTCCCTAAAGCGAAGAAAGTGTCACTGAAAAGGAAATGGTTAACATAAATCTCCAGACATGACTGTTGTCTGAGATCAAACCAGTCTCACTCGTGTTATGTACAGTTATTGGAACTTTGAGTTTCTTTTAGTTCTATTTACGTATTTAGTTATTTTTTTGGCGAGAAGCAGTTCAACTCTTGAGATGAAAGTCGGTTGCTAACTTACGCACACATACATGATCGACGGCTAGACGAAGAATTTGGTTTTCTCATTCTGAATTAATTGGGCTGTTTGTTCTTTACATACAAAAAGGGTTCATTTCAGCCGTTTGAATATGCCTGCTCATTATCATATTACATTTGCGTCTGTCTTAATTTGAAAAGTATTATTTTCACAAATATGGGATGTTGTTATAAGTCAGAGGACTTTCTTTTTGTTGAATAAATTTATTTGCTGAATACATTTAGATTGTTTGTCCTTTACATATCTGTTGTTGTTGGTATTTTGCATATGTTTTCTGCTATTATTGACCTACGTTGTGAAATAATTTTGATGACGTAAGATAACCATAATAGATCATTGTTTACAGTTTGTTTGATTGGGGTTTTACGCCGTACTTAAGGTTATTTCACTCTTGATGACACACCAGCGCAATGGGTGAAATAAACCACACTTTACGACACTGGCAACAAACAAAACATCGCAGGACAACTACAGGACACAAAACAGCTCACACAACTAGGCTGTCCTTAGCACCCAAGCTTTGGGAGCACTGGCTAGGCTGCAGGAACCTCCCTCCTAACCAACCACGGATTGGTATAACAATATTTGTGGAAAACCGGTAAGACTCGTTCAGCTTTTAAAGCTCCACATCGTCTCTGGGCACCACGTTCACAAAATCTCACAAGTCAATTTTTTAAAAATGAATAAATGAAAATTTTCTTTTTTACTGAATTATGTACGGTACGTGTTAACGTATATTTTCGTCATGAGGTGTTTTCTTGTCATTTTGTGTAAGTGGTCCAACACACCTGTTTTGTTTATATATTAAAACCTGGTTTGATTAATTGCGGTTTTACCCCGCTCTTGACGTTATATGTCACTTACACGACAATGTCGATCAGTCCATTGGGCAAAAGAAGCCATCAACAACGACACTGCCAATAAAGAAGACAACACCGGGCGTTTACATGGCACGAAGACTAATTAATCTGCCGTCTTATATGCCTCTCTGCTCAGGCCACCAGGACACAGTATTAATACGACACAATTCACAATAACAAACTAATGAAATCGACCGTCAACAAAGCTTTTAAAGACCAGAAAATTTGATATTTACTAGTATCTATTATGAACAAAACACGATAACACTAATTACAACTATATACTATGTGCACAAATATTGACCGTTTTATCGCTTACAAGTGACAATATATATATTTTGTATAAATGTAGAGAAATAAAATTTTGCTTGCCTCCACCGAGATTCGAACTTTTATCTAGTTAATGTCTATTTATTTAGGCTACACATCTTTAAACTCATAGAATTGTCCTAGATAATAAACGACATCCTCCTGGAATTTGTAGTAAATTGATCCTCGTTGGGCTATAAACGCAGGTATCGGCCCTGCGTCAACTTTTTTGCCTGTTTAATTTGAAATCAGTTTTCTTTCTTTACGTTTGTACAAATAATATATCTCTATATATATGTTGATGACACAGCAAAGATGATCTGTCATTACATAAGTGATAGAATTATTTTCAACCTCGAAAAAGGTTCTAACCTATTTAAGAACAATGTAGAAATCTGGTAGAAATTGTTTTAGCGGCATTTAAAAGCTGGGAACGTAAGAAACACAAATCTTAATTCGAATGACGTCACGTCATAATGTAATTCCTTTGTAACGCTGCGAGGTTTAACTTTTAAACAACTCAAGCCACGGTGTATTGATAAGCATATGGTAGAGATTTCGAACTCGTTCGCGTCGCTGAACGTAACGTCTTTTCTGTCACGTCACTGTGGCTGACCTTTGACCTCCGGTAACCTGGACGTTTGACTGACAACATGCATTTTATTCTGGAGACAAAGTGATTTCATTTCCTACGATTCGACTTGATGGCACAACATCGCGGGGACATGTTGAACTTAGGAAGCAGGGTATTTGTTAAGCCTTGGGATAAGTGTTAGTAAGCGCTGTAGTTTTAATTAATGATGGCTCCCAAAATTTTGTAATCAGAGAGAAATCACAGGGATGCGTTGATTTAAACAATCCACCAATATAGGCTATAGGTGACCGAATTTATTAACAGACTGAACGTTCACGTTTGTATGCCGTTATACTCAATTGTCTTATTAGTCTAATAAAATATATACATTTTTGTATAAATATATACTATTATAACGGTTATATTTCATCGAAATCAGCATTTACGAGAACAAACGGCTATAGTTTCATTCTTCATTTATGTGTTAAAGGCCACTGGAAAACTTAGCTGTATCTGTGTGTCTTAAGGGCAGATCTTATTTTACCATATGTAGGCCTAGGTTCAAACTTATTTCATGCACATTTTTCCTATCGTTTTCTTGACTTCTTATAGAATTGGCTTGCATGAATAGCGGTATGTAAAAGCTTTGGTATATTAAGCTCTGGATTTCCTGAGCTATACTAGCCTATTGGTAGAAGCTGAACGGTGGATAGCTGTACGGGCTACATCACTGTGTAGTTTTAATTAATTATATTTAAGCAGTCAATATAGCTCTGATATAGAGCAGTTATGTGCCTCTATAATTCGAAGATAAGACCAGGTGAAAACTGTTGTATATGCATGTGTCTGTGTAAATGGTTTCATTTTAATTACTTTCTCGCCATTAATTACTTGATTGTTTACTTGAAAACGGTCATAGCATCTAGGCCGAAACGTTGCTTAGCAATATTGCCATTTAATGGTTTAAGCCGCGGGTTCAAACCTATTTTTGCATAAACCTATGTTTATGACCTGTACGTTATCTCAATTCAAGGCATAGCAGTTTATGAC